>JAQFZC010000915.1:0-37632 GCA_034695205.1 Dicyrtoma fusca | reverse complement strand
GTGTCGTAGATTGGGGCTGTATTCGAGAGTGGGGCTCTATTTGAGATAGGGGCTCTATTCGAGCGTTTACGGTAGGTATGTATGTATGGGCGGGTGGGTAACTTAAATAGTGTTTTTACTGTACTTTTTCGTGTAATGTCCCCCGAATTAACTGAGATCCTTGTTACTACCTGACGAATTACGGCCGATGCAAACAAATGCATAACGCTGGTTGGTGTCGGTAGTCTCAGTACATAGTTGTTTCGTTTATCGTTTAGAGCCCTATACCTACAGCATTGTGCGTGGGGTGCTATTGCGTTACAAAAGGAGTTAGGTGGGTACTAAACGTCCGTTTTGTGAGGATGAATTTTTTGGTTGGTCCCTTACAGTACAAATATTTTAAACCTGCTGCTACATTTACACTACCTACTTGAATATAATTTTAATCCATTTATTAATTACCGTATATGACGCAAGTAGCCTTCTTGGTAGTGAAAGTCTTTTTTTCATTGCATTTATGCTTTTAGCAATAATTTCTTGAATTTCTTGTTTCATTGGGACGATGACTGTGCTGGCCACTGATCACTGGAAAATTGAAAACAATTGGCAGTTTTGGTTTGCCTTCATTAGATTTCAGAATCTGGGTTTTCAATGATTTTACATTTTCCAATAAAAACGGAACGTTGATTGTTTGAAAACTATTTGAGCTGCCAACGCTGGCAACTGTGGGATACCTACATATTTACAGTGCACCAAAATTTGACATAGGGTGCACAAGTGCGCTAATTACTTCCAGAGGACTGGTCCGTTCCTGGACCATATTTTCCATTCCGTTCCGTTCCTGCATGTTTTCGTTCCTATCTTTTCGAGGAACGGAACGGAAAGTCCCGTTCCTACCAACTTTTTTAAAATGTACATAAGTTAAAAAATCGTAAGAAAAGATAGAAAATGAGCAATTTAATGTACTTTGTTAATTCTACTAATTATCAATTGATGTAACAAAAAAGCTGGGAGTAAAAAAAAAAAAAACGCCGTCCGTTTGAAGGTAAACCCGAACACGAAATACGAAAGTTGAATGATGTAACCATGAACAGCCTTAATGGCTTTCATTTACAACGAAATATTTCTAAAAAGTAATATTAGTGATGTAAGATTAATTAAAAAAATCCATAACCACCTGGATTTTTCTCTGTGGGGGTAAAAAAGAGGTCGGGGTAAAAAAAAAAGCAGTTGCCGTGACTAGAAAATCAACGAGAGTTCTATACACATTCACCTCAAATGTATTATTATGCTAAGTTTTGCGTTACACTTCAATTAACAAATGCTAGAACGACAAAAAGCATTTTATTATTAAATAATTAAGATTAAATCTTTTTACGTTATGATATGGTTTATCTAACGATATAACGAGGATTTCTACATCACTTTTAAAAACTGCTTTTATTTGACACAATTTTGCAAAAAAAGTACAAAAAACCCTTGTTGAAAACTACACATTGTTGATTACTCCAGTTTGTTAAAATAGCTCATTTAGATCATTTTGATCTCTTACTTTAACTTTCAGACTGCTGTCTTTTTACCCTCACCCCTATGTTTTTTACGTTTTTTCTAGAACATGCTTAAAATTAGAATAACTTTTATGATCACAACTTATTCGAGTCAACTTGATTTTCCGTTGTAGAAAATCAAATTCTGCATCTAGTAAAAGGCAAAGCTTAATTTTACAACATTTCGTTTAGCCGTAATAGCCACACTCCCATGGGGGGAATTTTAGGCTCTGCCTCTCTTGCAGGAAATGGACATTTCGAGTTTAGATTGTTCATTTCCCTCCGACATACTAACATCTGAAAACTGTCTAGCAAAATATTTTATGGGACTTTTTTAATGTTGTTTTTATATCGCTAAGCATTTAGTTGTTAGTCCTATCAATGCTTAGATACATATTGGTTTTACCCTCTATTTTTTTACCCCCACCTCGCCTATGTAAAACACAATTCTTCAAAAATATAACTTCATTTTAGTTTTAAGATTTACGAAAAACTTGTCGAAATTATTTTAAATTGAAATACACTGTTTAACTAGGGTATTATGTGTAGGACCACTGGGCCACTGTTCCGTTCCGTTCCAAAACCCCTTGAAATGCAACGGAACGGAACGAATGGAAGACTATTTAGCCATAACTCAACGATGACTCTGGCAGCGTCCTGAACTATCACCCGCGTATAATAAACAAATAACAGAACATGACTTTTTAATAATGCCTACTCAAAACTCAACACTAGTCCGCCTTTTTCACTACGAGTGTTTTCACTTCTGTTTAATAATAGAGTTGTAAACTGACAACGGATTTGGAAAAAGCACCTAAAACGTAGTTAGCAGAAAGCAAAAATCAAGTCAAGTATGTGTTTTTTAAAAATCTAAAAAAAACTAACAACTCTAAGTTTTACGTGCTCTTTCCGAATCTGCTCTTACTTTAAAAATGTAGATACAAATTAGTAATGAGTAGCATGAATATGGATTTGATGACAGGCCAAGACGTCAGTTGGTTGTTTGTTTTTAGCTTTGGCGTTAAAAATGTGTCGGCATTACGGTTCGGGAACGTATACAATTTTTAGTTGTTTCGGATGAGTCTTTATTCGTAGAATTAAAATCAAACTTCAAGTAAAGTTGTTTTTATTTTGACATTTTTGATTACAGGATTCACCAGTATTTTATAGTTCACCCTGCTACTCGAAGTCAAAACCATCCAAATTATGTCTATCTAAAAATGAAAACCCCTTCAATATTTCGTCGTTGTGCGTGTGTTACGCTAATTCTACTTGTAATAATTGTGCACCCAGCTCATAATGCCCCTACAGAACTTAAAACTTTTGTAGACGAGCTGAAACAGTTGAGTACTATTCAAAATAATGGAAAAGAATGCAAATACCCTCCGGCGGATGTGCTGCAGAGTTCATCGCGTTGGTATAATGCAGTTAACAAGTTTTGTGACGAACCTAATAACAGTACAGATGACACTGACACTAAAACAATCTGCAGACTACTAAATAAATCTGTCAGCGACATTTGTTCATTGAGGGAATACAACTCATCTCATTTCCCGCATTCCTACGACTTTCTTGTAATGGAAGTGAAACCTTTTTTGATAAGCTCTGAAATTTTTTGTGAAATGCTCAACTCTACCATTGGTCAGCCTACTGATGATGCTAAGAATTTTTTTCATTTAACAATGAAGCAATCACCGTGTACAAAATTGTGCAGGGCGAACGACGAAACTAGTGGTACTGGTGTCAATACCGTAAGTACAAACGGCACAAACACAGTCATTCAACCCGTTTGTATCCTCACGCTTCACGCTCATCAAATCATGAAAAAGTATCTGGACAAACGGAATACAGTGTCTGAAGTAAACCGAGAAATAAATACTACAAGAGCCGTGGGAATTGTCGCTTCGGACCAAAACATAATGAAGTTAAATTCGCCTGGTCATACTGACTTATATTTCGTTGCATCTTCTTCTTTACCACAGCCAGCAAAACTAAGTAGTGTTAGTAGGGATCAATCGGGTCTGGAAAATGGAACCTTAACTCGGGTATCCGAAGAGCAAGCAGATTTAAAAACATCTGTACAGTCTTCAACTTCAGTTCGCAACAATGCATACCCAGTAAGTTTAGCTCAGACTTCTAGTTCGAAGAATCTTGTGAATGCAAATAATGATATTTCCACGAATGACGTACAAGGCATCCATTTTAGTAGCTCTCTACCTTCATCGTTTTCTGCAATGCCTAGTGGCGGTACGCAACGTAAGCAGGAAAATCCTGATAACAAGAACAGTGATCAATATATGGTTTCAAAAAGTGCTGTCGCACAACACGGTGAAGCTATTGGTATCCATGATCCGAGTACCCCAAAGAATGAATCTACAGGGAAATCAGGGCAAACAAGGGTCACAGGGGATAAAACAGAGACCTCCGAGCGAGAGGAATCGGAACATTTGGGTTCTGATACTACAGTACAACTTACAAGTCAGATCCAAAGTAAAACCCCTACTTGGAATGTAAAGCCTTCAACGCCTGCCTCCTTAAGCATTGGTCCCTCCAGTACTGGCAAAGTTGGATCTCCCACTTCATCACGGGTGAACCTTTCAAGCACGTTGCCGTCAGTTAAATTAGAGTCATCACGAAAAGCATTAGACAGTAGTACTCTTAACCCAAACCCTCAAAATAATGGTGGAAGTTTAGTTTCGAACGATGTACTGGACAGGCCTGGAAACACTTTGAAGTCTGATAGCTCGGAAGATTACATGACTGGGGATGTTCCGCCACCTACAAGGAATACTTCAGATAACGATGGTGGACCAGTGTCAGTAAATCCTGATAATCTCAACAATAATGATATCGATGAAATAGACAACGCTGACGATATTTCCAAAAACGTCAATGTAGAGGGTTCAAGCAATAAAAAAGGCTTGGTTAAGCAACCGAATCTATATGAAAAAACTTTCGAAGTAGACTTGTCGAATACAAACAGGAAGGAAATGACAAAAGTATCTATCAATGGGGGTTATAGGGGACACGATGATACTGAAGATGGTGGATTTTTTAATTATTTTATAACTTTTGTGGCTATCTGTGCAGTTGGATTCCTTCTTTTGCACTACAAAAAACGGGTGAGTTATTTGATTTTGATTTGTGAGCAAAAAAAGTAAAATGTGGACTGACTAAAAAGTATTGTCAGGTTTTAATTAACATTCAAGTATACCATATACCATTTCATTCTCCATTTTCAGATTATTGCAATGGTGGTTGAAGGTCGTAGACCACGGACTCCTGTCCGACGCCGTTCCTCAAGTGGATCGTACCGTAAGCTCGAAAATAATTTCGATTGAAAAGTCATTAATTTCTTACGTTTTCCGCCTGGTACGCATAATCATAACGTACCTTTACCTGATTATAAAATGTAATTTTGTTGTAATCGTGATTCAGTTATTTATTTAACCTAGAAAGTATTCTCTCATAATTGATATTATTCAGTTCAAGTAGTCAGACAAAATTTCTTTCCCGCTGTAAAATTATACTAAAATAAATGTATAATGTTGTTCTTAAACAATTATTGATTGTTGTTTTAGTTTGAGGTATTATGATTTACTAAAATCAGTTCTATACTGCTACTACTAAAAGCTTATTTGGGTAACTGGAAATTTGTTTATGTAAAAGAAATTAATTTGCCAATATTTTTTTGCTAAGAACATCGCACCTTCAACATTTGCTAATAGCCTCCATGATCAGTGATTTATGTCAGTTGAAAAACCGCAGGCGGGGAGGCGGTTTTTTTTTGGTTTATTTTCAAACATTCAGTTCACTTTTCTAATTCATTGTTAAGTTAATGAAATATTACCAGCTTTTACAAAACCGGCATAAACACGCTTGACTTGGTTCTTAAATGATCGTGCAAAGCTTAAACTTTGAGATGTCAGCCATTTAGTCACGAATTGCTCTTTCTGGCGTTTTATTCCCATTCCATTTGTATCGTCAAATATTTCAGTGTCCCAAACTCTGTCTGGGATTCACTTGTGTTTTCTATTAATTCTTGTTCGTAAGTAACCTGTGTAAAAACTATGTAATACGAGAAACTGGTTGCAACAAACTATCGATGTTAGGATGAATATATATCACTCGTTCACTGATCAACTATTTGTTCCTTGCTATAAATATTTTTCAATGAAAATTTTTTTAGACAGTACATTTTGTTAATGAAAATAAGTAAACTAAAGCTAAGTAAAAAATAATCCAGGCTTTTGTGTCATTTTTGTCATTTATCAATTTCTAACTATGTATTCATCTGACTTGGCCCAAGCCAGTTCTATGATGTGCAAGTACTACAGTTTATTTATTACGGCGCTTGCCGTAACAGTCCATATACCTACCTTAAATTACTTTATTTTGTGTGTATAGGCCATTTTTATGCTTGCGTATGGGTGTATAGCCCATTTATACTTTTATATGGGTCGACAAGTCATATAGGTACATACTTTAATGTGGGTGTAGTGGCCATTTACGTAACTTCAGTTTAGGCGGATAGTCTATTTTCGTATTTTAAATTTCAAATGGATTTTGGTGGATAATGTACGATGTTGAATGTTGGTAGAGGAGTATCGTTTGAATTGAATACCATGGCGCATGGCCCATGATTCTGTAGAATGGCCTTTCATTACCCAAGGGTTTTCCAGTGGTGTAAACTGATTTTGTATGTTAGTTGTACATTCCTCGCATATTTAGCGAAGAAAAAATGTGTTATGTCGTTTCGTCAATATCACCACAGACTATTAATTTATGTTTATTAATTATGTATTATTGTATGTATTTATATTGCTAAATTTAGTTTTAACGTTTTATGAATATTGCGGTCTACAACAGAGAAGTGGCAGGTATATTAAAACATTTTCTCGACTTATTTAATATACAAGTGAACATGCAAAAATATTTATATTTACATTATACTGGAGTGGTTCGAAAAAATAAGTATGCAAACAGCCACTGTCCTGTACGTCTGTACTATTTAAGAGGAACTATCAATAGATCTTTATTTTATTTCCGTGTTAAGCCCAATTAGATTAGGTTTGATTACGTATACGCAGCAACGTCCTTAATCCAGACTTCTTAGTAATAGTAATTCAAATTAAAACGTATTTAAAAATGCTTTTGTTAGTAATAATTTTTTCAATTTTCATCTCAATATCTGATAATTTTAAATAGCTGTCATTGTGGGTCCGTCTGTCGGCGTCCTTTCATCGGTCTTGGACTATTAACATTGTATTGTCAACTTACAGTGGCTAGCGGGCGTGAATTTTGTACTTTTATTATTTATTTATAGTACCTACATTCATATCGTTGCTTTTTAACAGCTTGCTTTTTAAAAGCTTGCTTTTATAAAGTTTATTTCTATTCATCATTAGATAGCCCACGATTCAGTTTTAATGCACAGTAAAATGTACACGTGGGCTTTCATGATAAAGGTTATATGTAGAACTTTAACTTTAGTTAAAATCAAACGTGGCTTGCATGCGGACTCCTCTCAAAGCGGATCTTTCAGAAGCAATAATTAGGTTTAATAAATAATATTATTTACCCTAAGCTACGAATGGCATTAACTTGCCCTCTACGTTGTCTCCTCTTACTTGTTTTTAGTGTTGTCTTGTTGTTTTAAGTGTTAGTTACAAAGGATTGAAACATTAAAATGTAAATATTGCGAAATAGTATTTAATTATTCATTAATATTACAAAACTTTGCAAGCAGTGCGGAATATTGCTACTTGCAAAATTTGATATGGAGCAAAACGAATAGGATTTAAAAGTAATTAAAAATTATATCTTGGTAGGAAAACCTTAAGGATTACATACTAGTTATTACAATAATAAAGACGAATAATGTTTGTATAAATGAATTTTTGAAAAAATGGGAAAAAATTGTGCTACCACCTACCACTGGACCACCGTAGCGTGGCTAGACTTCTGGTATGTATGAAGGCATAGGCAGCCATGCAACGGGACCCTCTTTGTCCAGGGGTAGCACAATTTATTCTATTTATCTTTTAAAATTCATAAGTACAAACATTGTCCGTCCTCCTTATTATACTAAGTAATACTGTTTGACTCCAACATAGTATTTAACTTCAATGTGTATATTATTATTGTATAATGTTTATTAATGGTGAGTTTTTTATTGATAATCATTGATTATACGTAGTAGGAACTTCATGCAATGCGTGTCTACAGTCAGTAATTGTTTATTTGTAAACATTTTACCTACCTAATTTACGAAGTCGTATGATAGTATTTACGTATATAGTGGTGTGTCGAATTTGAGTTTCTAATAAAAGTAAAGTGTAGTAATTTAAATAATTCTTGTTTGCGTACACATTTTTATTTATTGTTAATGCATTGCGACAAGATTTGAAAACTATTAAATTTTTTACGGGTACATATAATTTTATAATGGTTTCTCTTCTTGGATTGTTTATGTGCATCGCATGTCAGTGGTAAAATATAATTATTTTATGTGAGATCAAAAGGACACAAACCATAATACCTAGATGTAAAATAATTATTAGATGCTATTCTGTATGTATTTCTATAGATACTACGGTTGCTAAAACAGAATCCTAGAATTATATAATGTAGTAGGTTCGTAGTTACATACCTAGGTATATATTACTACGCTCTATTGTATGCATTTTTTTTGCAACAAGCCCTAATACATATAGTTTTTTTTACTACTTTTAAATACCCAATACAGCAATGACAACGAAGGAAATTGTTCATAAAAGGGTTGGAGAGTATAATTAAGGAGAAAGGGAACATCCTGACATCAACGTTTTAAAATATTCCCAAAAAACAATATTAAAATCGGGAGAGTACCGGTATAGGGTGGCTAGGAACCTTTGCTTCCCCTCCCCCCTTGCCACTGCCCGAACCAGCAAAGTCACTAATATAACGTGTTTTATAGAGAATTTTATTGCAGAACCCGCTCAGTAATCGGCTTTAAAATCGGTTTCAAAACAAAAACGTTATGAACAAAAACTGGGGCATGGCCGAATGTCCCAATAGTAAAATCGACTTTGTCTCAGATTTTTGTTCATGACTTCATTGTTTTTAAACCGATTTTAAAACTAATTACTGTGCTAGATCCGCAATTAAATTCTCTATAAAACACGTTATAACATGATTATGTGTGTTTGCTGGTTTGGAGAGGAAAGGAGGGGGCGGGGGGGGCGAAGGTTATTGGGTATCCTGTACAGCTGTAGGTTCAGACAAACATCCATGTCACTATAATCCTCATTTTTCACTCCAAACAATATTAGTTATGCATATTACCACGAGTAATAAAAAACAAATAGAATAAATATAAAAAAGGACAATGTAAGGCTTGTTGCACAAATTTTGCAATACGTTAAAACATAAACAATTTGAAAACAAAATAAAAAATTGAATCAGCCTGGTACAGACGTTTCATAATTCTACAACTACATAACCATAACCGAAACTGACTTGTGCTAGTAACATACTTAAGAGTTACACTATAGTTTTTTTTAATAAAACAACCATTGATCTATGCGCAACCCTGTTACTTGATACCTTAAAAAGAAGCTCATAGACAGTGACATTTGAAACTACATAAAGGTAGGTATATACATATACTACCGTACCATCTCTTACGTACAGTAGAATGCCCATCTCTGGTCAAACGAAAATAAAAATAAAAATTAGCAATAGAATGCTTCAACATCAAAATGCTGTTTTTTTTAAAGTTTATGGATTTGAGCAAAAGCAGGAGTCAAGGGTATTTTCACGGATCCAGTCCAAATATTTTGTGATACGAGTATATATGCCTGGATATTTTGGACGAGCGCAGCCTTGACCCCATGACACTATTCCAATCACATATTTAACGCCTTCTTTACTCGTATCATCATCGCGTTCCCAATTCAGCGGACCACCACTATCACCCTGTTATTCAAACAGTAAATACTAATTAGTTAAATGCATATGAATACACATGGATTAGGTACTTACACTTATCTAGGTACAATGGACTCCACAATAGGTTTATGTGTTACAATTATGTGTGCTTAGTATATTTAAATGTTTACCTGGCAAGCATCCAATTTCCCATCCACGTATCCAGCACACATCATTGCAGATGTAATTTCCCTACTCGTGTAGTGCGAGAATTCTGGACTTGTACACTCCTAAAAATATAATTGCGTGCAAACATATTACGTATTATAGTATGAGCCGTACTGCTTTGAAAAGTTGGGGTTATGGCTTTGATATATGTGCTTAAATTTGTTTCAGAAAAACAGCTTACATCGTTAGTAATTATAGGGACCTCAACTTCCCGTAAAATATGCGACGGCTTCCCTGAAATAGAGTTGAATGCATTGTTGCATGTATTAACAATAACCAATAACTAGTGTATGTTTAAAAGGTTATAAATCAGTTTCTAAAATACGGCGTGTAATTAAAACCGGAAGGGGATTGCCTACCGGCTGTTTGTACCTTTCTCTTGAGTTCTACCCCAGCCTGCTACGGTCCCCCTATGCCCGTCAAAGTCTTCGTCTTCTGTTGTTTCAAATAATCAAAAATTATCGTATGAGTCGAATACACTAGTATACATAATGTAGACACAATCTATGTACAATAAACTAAAAAATTGGTTTAAACAGATTTGAGAATATTAACCTAAATCAATTGGGAGACAAGCGGGTGCAATGTATCTCGAAAATCGGATTGGTTTGTCCATACGAAGTACTGCAATATCATTGTAGAAGTTGGCACGATTAAAGCTCCTGTGTCGAATGATGGTCTCGATTTTGCGGTAGTGGGTGGGAGACTCATGTGTTACATTCCGGTCGTGCTCTCCAAATACGATTGTGATTTGGTCCTTGGGCACACTGAAAGAAAAGTCGATGAGAGCAGTTAGTTCCAGTATAAAGTTGTAATTTAGTCTAATTGTGCCTAATTTTAATAGTCAACGGTCCAATCTTCAGATCTACAGATACATGATGTTCTTACCCGTGAACGCAATGAGCTGCCGTGAGAACGTAACGATTACTGATCAAAGTGGCTCCGCAGTAAAACTTGGTTCTATACTCTAGAGCTGCAAGCCAAGGGTAAGAATTGATCTCCGCAACACGTCCTCCAACAATCCGCTCTTCCCGATGACTAATCCCACAAACTAACAATTAAACAGTATTTCTGTTATCATTTTTTTCCCATGTGTTTTACAATAATTACTACCGTAAAAATTCTAATTCTTCCAAAGTTCTTCGACTAAACACACCCCCCCCCCGCCGCATTTTTTATAAATATATAATAATAAATAATCCGTAGTTTTGACAAATGTGTTAAAATTCCAGAAAAGATAATTTATTAGAATTTTTACGGTAAGTAGGTATATAAGCAAGTGGGCAACACTAGGCAACTCAATACACTAACACACAGAAGCATTGGAATCCAGCAATTCCTTCTTTATTACCATGTATTAGGAGTAGCGAGTCAATTGCGTAGGTATGTACATTATTGTTTGTATGGCGCTTAAAGTCAGGTAAGTATACCTTAAAAGTGTAAATAATAATAAATTTAAAAAAAAATAGAAACTCAAGAAAGAACGTTACAGATACATTCTGTGGAAATTGGAAGTAGAAAGAAGGCTAGTAAAATTAAGAGTAAAAAAAATGAAAAATCAAGGCAGGACGAGAAACAAGTGTATACCGTTTATTGCTAACGGCCGTAAATTAGTAATTAAATCCACACAACTTAAACTCCATTTAAACCCATGCTGTGTTTCATTCATTTTGTGGGACAGATTCGTCATCTATGAACTTGACGACGTGTTTGCGGCAAAAAAAAATAAGTAAAAGGTGGGGATACAAAAATGGGAAAACATGGGGGAAATGCTTAAAAGTGAATTTAATTGTGCTAAACCTCAAGTTCCACTTTGGTAGAGATTTTGTATTCTGTCCATACTAACTGAAAGTAGCGTATGGCTAATTGTAAGTCTACAATGAGGACCAGAGTGGGACTTGAGGCTAAACAAACTTATGGCCAATGTAATACAAATTAATATTTAAAAGGAGAAAATGGGAGAGTAAGTTGAGTAAGTAAAGATTAAGATAGATGCATAAAAAGAAGTGAGTCGATGGACTCTTGATTGACTTTACCACATTCAGGACATCCGGTGGACTGGCGGAGTAAATCAGCTAAACCCCGAAACTGTAAAGTGAACAGATGATCGTATTTTCGTGGAGATTTTGACTTGGGCAAATGCATAATGCCTGTCGTACCACTCCGCCCCTACACAACATACAATCACACACATTCCCATTCACTAAAATGTCATTCAGACTTCCAGTCAATCATACAGATATACATACACACTACAAACATTCGTAAAAAAGAATAAGGATCTACAACTCGGGAAGCTTAATAAAACTAAATTTATTTATAATCTCATCTGACTAACGAAAACTTATATTATCTCAAATGATCGTGCTCAACTTTTTATTTCACGATAGCTAAAGATGACAATTGCAATTACGTTACCAATACCTATACATCTTTATGTAAACTACGTGTAAACTAAAAATTCGTAATTCACTGAGCCCAAGCAGTTTCCGACTTGCAGGATGTTGGAATTTAAATCCCGGGGAATAAAAATTAAATGCCTTTTGAAGGAAACTAGCGGAGATTTGCGGTATGCAGACGTATGTATCTACATACATGTAAGCCTATTATTGGCTACTGGCTGACTCTAGTGCAAACTGCTTGAGCAGAAAAACTTGATTTTGCAACTAATTTACTGATAACAAAAGAAGAGGTTACTTCATAAGGCAGGGTATGGAGTAGTAGTAATCGTTGACAGGTAACTCGAGTTTATAATAATTACATTCAACAATATTATGTCTAATCACTCACGATTGACTTTTGACTTTACTGATCACCTCAGTCAGTGGGAACGGTCTGACTTTACATAAACATTTCTACAAAGTCTTAGTACAAAGTAACAAGAAAACAAAAACGTAACATTGCAATGGATTAAAGAGGAGTCAAATCTTAAAATGAATTAATACTTGAGTCCGTAATAAGCATGTAAGCTTTTCTTTACTTCATCGTGTGGATGGATGTGAATGACGAGATGCAGTAATGCTAATAACAACAACAATAACCTACAAGCCTACAGTCCCAGAGTCCTACTCCAGTCCCGTCTAGTCAGTAAACTACGTCTATCTTCTCAGTATGAGTTGGCTCAGGTCGTTGTTGGAGGGGCAACGTTGAAAGAAGAACAAAGTACAGACGAGATTGCGATGGAAGCAATAAATACATACGAGATGGAATCATACTAACAAAAGGTAACAAGTGTGTACCGCTCAAAAGGTTTGCAAGAGCACTCATAGACAGTACAGAGTGAGACTGTATTATAATTACAAGAGGTTAATTGTAGGTATAGTTGTGGATATAAGTGGTATGGGCAAGACAATGTGGAAATCTCGCCGATTTATTGACAACTCGTTCTAGTTAATTGTTTGGAGATATGGAGGGGAAGTTGATGTAAACGTTCGCGTAAAAGCGTGGACATGGATGGATAATATAGGAAAGTATTACAATTCATACAATTACATTACGCAGGCAGACAATCTCAATTCTCTCAATCATCCCAAAGCATCCAATAAGAGTCACACAGTCTGTAGACAGAGAGCAGGTGGGTACAATTTTTACATCAAACGCAGTTAGTGACCAGATTGCAATGCACTGCGCTTAGATGATCATATCCCCTTGGTCTTCTCTTAGTGTCATGAACTAAAGCCTTCACACTACATTACATATATCTGTATGCCCTTAGTATTCGAGCACTGCCTAGGCTCTTTCCTTTTGACTTTGACAGACCTGTCCTCGACGTAGGGACCTACTAGTGTAGGCTCTTAAGCCTAAGTGTTCTACTCACTCAATGCAGATTTTTGCCTGAATAGGTTTGGTCGTGATTGTGGGTAAAAAAGGGATGGAGGTAAGACGGAATAGGTTCATGTCGGCCGTTTGTGGCCCATGATAATGATGATGCAGTGCATTGAAATGCACTGTAATCTCATTGTGAACTGTGAACACTGAACACACGCCTAAAACTATAAAGTAGTAGAGAACTAATAAAGGGAAGGAGCCAGCTGAGTGAGCAAGGATCAAAACATTCATACATAATTCATAATTCATGCCAATTACACTCTTTGTAGAATACAAAACGATTTAAAGAAATTTAATTCACTCATTCATTAATCTACTATATTACTGCTCTCCTTGCAAACAGTAAACAGGGGAACGTAGCTTGTTAGTGGAAGCTCTTAATGAGATTATTAAGATATACATATTCTGGGCAATGGGCATTCCTGCGTAGGTATATAGCCTAATGGGTGAAATGAAGGTAAAGACAAAGGGAAATGCAAAACAGTTTTACATGAAAGTATACACCATTTACAGTACATCCAAAATCCAACATCCAACCACACGATTCGGTATATATTAAAGATATTAGCACTTGTATGTATATAGTAGTCAAATGAATGTAGATACATACATTTCATTTTTCGAACTCAAATCTATACACTGCAATTAATTTTACCACTATTTCCAAACTTCTCAAAAAAATTGTTTAAACAATAATTAATAATAATTATTTGAAATTATTCAAATTTTACAGATAGAAACGCTCCTGATCTACAGTAAGCACAGGTGTCTTTCAAAATCAGAAGTCAGACATTTGAGAGTGTTAATGGGGAATGATGGTTAACTTTGACTTTTTTGTTTCAAAAAGAAGTACATGGGACGATTACTGTTGTTTACTATAAGTTTAAAATCCAACAGGTAAAGGAAATACGTTCAACAACGTGTATACCCTACATGAATAATGGAGTGGGTTATTATCAGAGCTCAGTAATGATCAGCTCCACTGATCGCATCCCGTTTGGAACTATACAGATAAAACTGTAGAGTAGAATCTATTGGAGTAACACACAAATAATTATCTTAATAGATCTAATTAAAATTCAGCTGGGTGCACGAAAGTGTTTTAGTGTTTTCAAGAGTAAGACACATGTTATTTCAAACTACACAGCAAGGTGACGTTCATTCGAGATAAAAAGAGGGGGAAAAGTGGGTAAGTTTGAGAGACAGAGAAGATGCTGGATTAGATTATTGAGGATGCCGTGGATGACTATTATAAGTGTTAAAGATGCATAGGTATATCTTTGAAATTGTGGAATTGTCAAAATAATGTGAACATGCATGGAGAGGAAATAATGAAGGTGTCAAGCCATACATCACAGACTCACAGTCGTATATGTAGTCATTAAAAACCTCTTTCATTCTATTCATCCATTCAAATTGTTACAACTACATATTCCTTTTGTCATTCACAAAACTCAAGGAAAAACGATACAAAAGATAAAGAAAAAAGATAAATACAATAATTATTCTAATTATTCTAACGATCCAGTAAAACCTTATTACTTATTGTTTAGTGCCAGGAGAGAAATTATTAAAAAAATTCAAGAATTTAAAATGTTCAGTATTAATAAGTAGGTAAGTACTTCATAATAATAATGATTCTTGAATTCCCCGAATGAGTGCAATACTGCTACGTTAAGTGCATAGGTAGGTACATATATGAGTAGTTGTACGTATTAACAAGTTAGTGTAGTTAAAATCAGGAGTAGAGACTCAAGTAAGTTTGTAATTGTTTCACTGTTAAAATGAGCACAAAAGGGAATTGGATAAGGAGTAAATTATAATATAGAAATAGTTGATGGGTCCAAACCTTTTCATTCTCTAAAACTTCCCGAAGATGTCTTGTGTACTCATGAGACTCACCCGATGACAGACTCTCTTTATTGCTACTACTACTGCTGCTGTTGTCACTCATACTTTTGTGGAAGGTCGAGTTTAAGAAGCTAGCAAAGGCGGCGGGCTGTCTGTGCTGATATGTGGAGGAGGCTGGGGATGGATGAGATGAAGGTCCAAAGAATTTCAATGATGGAGCACATTCGGATTCCATTACTTTACTTGTGAGCACGAGTAGAAAGATTACGACTGGCATTGTCATCCCCAGCATTGGGCCATGTTTCTCTGGGTTTACAGATCCGGCTCGGAAGGGTCCACGCGACCACCTCATCCTATTATTCTGGTGCAATAACATAGTTTTTGGCTCTCCTTTGACTGTCGCTGGTGTCAAAATAATAATTTGTTGAAATAACTCAAATGAATGAGCTCAAATGTTCTCAAAGTCACCAATTCACAAATTCCAAAGTGATCGCAGGTGTTGTGATAGTAGTTGTAATCAGATACTTTTATAGTTGCTCATCACTTGGTCCGTATTATTCGTTTCTTCTAGTTCAAGTCAGTATAGTGAATGGAATAGACCGCCTATAGAAGGAATGTAAATCATGTACTCTTTCCTTCCTCAGCTCTTCCCTTGTGCAGACCAAATCTAGAGTTTTTGATTATAATTCGTTATAAAAGGCTGTCCTGGTCTCTGTTCAATATTCAGGAGTTAAAGTAAATGCATGGGCATACATAATACCAAGGTATACAGAGGGAGGCATGTACAGAGAAAGGGTAGGTAGAGATTTGAATTGGAATTGGGTATATCAGTACGTATGCCTCTAGTAATGTGCTTAAGACGTTAAGAATTTTTAATTTGGTTTTGGTATGTACGTCGTGTGCTTTAAAATCCTGATGAACCTGAACGAGGGTGAAACTGGAATAAAGAGCTCCAAGGAAGTTTTTTCCCGTTTTTTCTTGGCTCCGTGTCAAAGATTAGATTATTTATTTTATGATAACTTACGATTACCAAGGAGATCAGATCTGCTCGTCCTAACTGCTACACATATTGGTTAATGATGATGATGTTGATGAGATGAGCGGACAAGCACCAGGGTTCTCAACCACATGAAGCCAAACACGAGCACCACAACAACAATGATAACTACCACGACCACGACGAGAACAACAGGAGCAACTTACACCAGTATACTGACAGGAGTTGGTCCGAATACAGTCAGGAGATAGAAGGAAGTCTTTGATCTGTTGATCTGTACTGACTCAAGGGATTGAGCAGAAGGTGTGAACGAGTCGAAGGACTCACATCAACTACTTGAACGGATCGTCACAGGTGTTTACTTTAGTTTAGCCCACAGTCCGCCTCAACTGTCTCACTTTCGTTTGCTAAATCAATCTTTCCGTGTGTCTTTCCCTTCCCAGGAACCCACGCTCTCCGTATCTTCCACACTAACAACTTTCCTATCAAAATGTTTTGAAATTGTTCGGAAAAACTCGTGTGATATTTGCGTAATTTTTGTATATTTTTGTGCTCAAGTCGAGGAAGACTGATGTGCTGGAAGTTGCTACGTGAATTGAGCGGTGCACTTTGGCCTCATCTGTATTGTTTCCCTTCCTCTTGACTGGGCTTCACTTGACTGTCCGTCCGTCTGCCTGTCTGTCTTTGAGGTGATCTGCTACTGAGAAACTGACTGTGAGAGATCCCAGCCCAAATGCTCAAACCACTCACTACAACTTACCTTCCCTCACTAACTATTAACTAACTTACCTTCCCACTGCCTGCCTGCCTGCCTTCTTCCAAACGGAGTGAAAATCTGTGAATACCACTTTCTACTGTACAATCAATTAGCGTACACAGTTCAGATACGACAACTATACCATAACCATCACCATAGGACAGGCTCATCACATGCTTCCAAACTCTCAAAACTACTGATATGTTTTGCTTGAGAAGTACCCACGAGCACCCTCAGCATCACTCTTATCATCATACATATCTCAATGATGTACATCATATAATATTATTATCACAATTGTTTCCGATTAGGTATTCAAGTTGTCTTGCAGCTTCTTAAGCTCCTCGTTCAGGCTTCCTCCTTATCTTCGTTATGTTGTTCTGCTCTTATGCGAAGCACCAGTCTCCCATACCGATCAACAATGCAATAAGCTAGCCCCACCACTCACGTACATGTTAGTATCTATCTAGGTACCTGCCTTACATCAGTACAGGTGGTGGTCTGGCTCTTATTCTATAGTTTGTATTTTGATTGAGTACATAGCCACAGAGACTAGAAGTGCTTGGATGGAATGGGAAACAGGATGAAATGAATTTCTTTCTTCCAAGGAAATATTATTACTTAAGCAGTAACGCAGTGCAGTGCAGTTCAGTGGTAATGTCTGTAGGATGATTACTGCAGATATAAGATTATCAACATTTATTTTCCATGTAACAATGTAATGTGATTGCAGTGGTGATTGCAGTGTGGGCACAACAAGCTACTGATATTAATCATGTAGCCATTCATTTCTTGTTTCATATGGGAAAATTGTGGGGATTGAAAATTGAAACTACTATGCAATATTATAATAGTAATCCTTTACAGTAATTATTAGTGAAATCACTCAATCACTCACTCACCACACCAAACATAGTTTTATCTGTACACTATCGCCTTCGCCTGCTCTACCAGCAGGTAAGTACTTACCTTGGATTTTTATTACTCTGTGCCTCCCGTAGTAAAGATGTCTGGTTTTTTTTCTTCCTTTATTATGTTTTATTTTACAGTTTATCACCCAGTATTTACTACCACGTGAATTACATGAATTTATGAACGATTTTCTACAACCTACAGATGCCCTATTCAGTTACATTGGAATTGGAAATGGAAATTTTAATGAATCAAATGAAAATGAAAGCAGACAATTTTATAGTAAATTAAAAGTGTATAACGAAATCCGTGATTTTTTTTAGGGTACTTCAAGTTGTACATTCATTCAGCGTCTTTTTTTTCTCAATGTGTAGTGATTCACAGCATTTTACTGTTTTCTAGTTTTAAGAGCAACGGTTTTATCGACGGTAGGATATAAAATCAACACAATAGATGGAGAAATGTACATTTGAATTATTTGTTTACATACATCCTCCACTTTTATAACTATTGACAATTTCCTTGCTTTACATCCTACAAGACGATAATGAACAACGCACACAACTATTTTCAAGCAAGAATTATTTACAACCTAAGAAGATTTCTACAAGATTGTGAGTTGTCACGACGGTTGATTGACAGTAATCATGACGTGACAATGAGAGAAAAAAGTTAAGATCATTATCGTCGTAATCATCCCCCACCAAGCATCTCTCCGGGGCGATTTTTCTCCATTATGAACTCACAAACAAACTCAATCCACTCGTAAGGATAGACATACATATACCGGCATTGATAAAAGTGATTAGGACTTTATGGGTGCTGAGTGAGTGGATGCATATACTTCTTGTTGTGGGATTATGCGGAGTGAAAATGATTTATAGATTTTTAATGATGATAACAAAATGAAAAGGAAAATATACACTTGGCATTGTATGGTGATGCGACGGCGAGTTGAAATGAGACGCAGGAAATTTTCAATGAAAAGGGAAAAGTAAAAGTTGTGATTGTGTTTATTGTATTAAAATGTATTACTAAAATAATGCTATTACATA
Source organism: Dicyrtoma fusca (assembly GCA_034695205.1). Taxonomy (NCBI): domain Eukaryota; kingdom Metazoa; phylum Arthropoda; class Collembola; order Symphypleona; family Dicyrtomidae; genus Dicyrtoma; species Dicyrtoma fusca. The sequence continues at coordinate 18,567 of JAQFZC010000915.1, read as the reverse complement.
TTTAATTTTACTTTTATTCAGATTTTATGGGGTATTAATTGGTTAAAGGCAGTTTTTAACTTTTATGACAGGAGAATGCTATTAATTATAGATTGACAAAAAATAGAAACTTTTTGACAAGATTTATTCATACATGTATGTGTACCATTTCAATGCAGTTGTTCTATTCATTACCCTGGCTCGTTTGACACTGTGTAGATCTTTGGTGTCAGAAACAAATACATACGCAGATAGCAAAATAAATGGTGAGGTGAGTGTTTTTAAAATTCGTTCAGTAATCCAGGCCAGACCAAAAACGGAAAGTTCGGAAAAGGTACATTTGCTGTGCTATCTTTAGAGATTTAATTTTATACACTTTTCCGTCTTGGGAGTACCTACTGTACAAAGGCTGACGTATATCAAAATTTAATGTAGTATTACATATTACTTATTACATTCGTAAAATTTCATAGCATTGACATCAGGTAGTTCTGACAGGCTGCAGAATAGAAATTTGTTACCTGGGCCATGATTTTATTCATGAATGAATCGACCAAAAACCGAAAACCAGTACAGTGAGTCGTTTAAAGTTTGTCTTGACCTAATAGCCAACCATATTAAAGAGACTGGAGGAGCCAAGGAAAAGGGCATACCAGAGCATACAGACCACCCAAATCCCTTCACAACTAACAAAAACGAGAGACGTAGAGAGAGAGTGACAAAGATTCCAAGAAAATATGCATGTGTAGACTAAAAAGGTTGTGCAACTCTAAATTCCCAGATGTAACAATTTTTATTACAAGGAAAAATGGTAGAATTATGCATTTGTTTACTCGCTGCCATCCTGTGCAAGGCAAGCATTATTGTTTCCTTCGTAAAAACCCAGATACCGTTGTTATTACATCTAGGTATACCAAACAAACTATACAAATGCTACAAATCCAACAGCCAAGCGTATAATTACATCGTGTGTAATGATAATGGAATAATGAGTAACATGGCTCTGTTGTTTGTGCAAGGAACACTTTGTCTCCAGTTTATCCTTTTTCAGCGTACAATGTATACACAGATGAGTACAGCACAGCACCGCATGTATGTAAGGAGGCACTGTCACGGTGTACCTGTATTTCCATGATGTTTTTAGTTTCGAAATAAATGAAAGTCATACGGTGACGGTGTGTGAGGTTTGGGGGACTGGGTCTACGTAGTCGCTGTCACTGCGGTGGTTCAATGATTGAGTGACAGGCTGTAACAAGTGAAAGTAGGTGAATCCTGGACACTCACCTGGATATGATCAGTCAACTCTCACACGACGCATCCCATCATCCCTCCGCAAACCATCCCAAATCCAAGCACGTGTATAGACTCAGCTCGTGGAATTCAAACGTACTTTACATTTACACTACAACATACCTATATGACTAACCCGTGTTGCTATACAGTACACGACAGATGAGGTACATTCCTAATAAATCTGGAATTTACCAGGATTTGGAAAACCCCCTCACAATTTCTCCTTCTCTAAACAATGTTGCGACCATTATAATTCAATTGTAGTTATAACTACTTAGTAATATCACCTGTTGGGTTTCCTCTACGCAATTTTTTTTAACTTACGAGGACATTCATCTTATTTCAGACAATGCGAGACCTTACTACATGTATTCAGAGAATAAACTGGACGATCAGCCCCAATTATTATGGATCTAGATTGTTGGCTGTCAAGTCATGAAGCTTGGCTTGGCTGAGGGAATCTAAATTGGCGCTTGGAGAACATCACAGCTCCTTTTTTAAATGGTCAAACTTGTAAAAAAAAAAGTGCACGTTGACCGTGTCCCCATATACATATGTAGCAAATCCAATACGCTTAGGTAGGTACACATTTGTCGTGTGCAATATACCTGCTTTCTTATTTATTTAATAGAGCTGCTTATGTGCACGACCGGCGATATATGTAGGTACTTCCAATTTAAATGCATTTCCATCTGCGTCTACGCAGGTCATGACAATCTGTAGGTAGATGCTATAACTGCATGCAGTATAGCTGTAGAATGACGTTAATTAAGTGTTCCACAGCTTTATTGTATTGTACTGATCAGAGCCGAGCGAAAGTACGACCGCATCTCCCAATGAATTTAAATATATTGAAATATAATCGCAAACAGCACAATGACATATTTATATGTTTTAATCAGCATAATTTGTAGCTCTACACAGTTTACGGAAGAATGGGAATGGGATTAATGCGTGTCTAGCTTAAGCTTTTACTCTACGTACATTAATATTTAACTCAACTTGCTGCATGGAAGCTCAAATAAAACATGCATTATTGTCTATTAAGTGAAATGATGTTACATGCGTGATATTTTACCTTTGTAGATACATAGATTTGCCAATAAAAGGAATTTAAAAAAAAATAAATCATTGTTTCTAATTATATTTCTATTTCAGAATCTGGGTGAAAACATATACAAATATTTGTATTTAAATAAAAGATGAGTGTGACGCCTCCTCGAAAGATGTTTGAGGGATACTGTAAAGGAGAAGGGAAAATAAATGTGTAAATAAATAAAACAAAATGAAGAGAAAATCTCATGAACAAAATTAAAGGGAGGTATATATATACCTATGTACTGTAATGCTGGGTAATTAATTTACGGGATAGTGAGACAGATTATTAAATTAAAAGCAGTAATGAACATGTAGAACTACTCGTACGTAATGGATTAGGAGGATAAAAGTGTGTACGCATGATTCATTTTCGACTATGCGGCCGTACAATACCACAAATTACAGTGTCGAATAAATACATAGTGATTATAGATTATAGCGTAGCACACAACTCTTGGTTTTAATTCACCTACCAAAACATCACCTGTGCCGACTACATATACTGTTGCCTTTGGGTAGCCTTACGTTGTAAAGTGTAAAGATTCAATAATTGTGCCTTTCGTCCAGAACCGATTGTTAGTAACAGTACAGATACTCTCTGTTGTGGTTCCTAGGATTTGTGTTGAATTGTTTCATCTCCATCATACAGTATAAGGACACATATATATGTACCTACATACATACATCTGGGATTTTTGAAAGGATCGAGAGGCTATTAACATTAATAAAATTTACATAAAAAGTACTTTCACTGGCTGCAGCCATTCTACTTTGTTGTTTTGGTTTTTGCTTTGCTTGCATTGCACCTTGTAGTTATGATGTATTACATTGTAGCAACATACTATTATGCGCTTCTCTATGTGAACGGATAAATGAAGTATACTTTGAATTTTAATAGGATTACGTTAACTTTGCTACACTGTAGTCACTATTACTCTTTTGACCATAACTTGCATTTTCTAACAAGAACTGCCGTAACAAAATCCACGCATACATAGCTTGTAAACACTAATTGGTAAAATTACCTAAACTTCCACACAGACAGACGCACAGTCTGTACTAGTCTAGTCTGCACTTCTTGAAGTATTTCAAATGGATTCATTACTCTGATGATTATGTTGATTCTTTCCTCTTAAGCTTTTCTTATACAATGCAATATATAAGCCTTACCACCACATTTTCTAGTGTACTTGGGTATTTCAAGTTGAGTTTGTATTTAAACAAGAATATTGACATTCGTGATCGGGTTACGTACAACAGATTTATGTCAAACAACCCTGTGATAACTGAAAGGATACAAATAAAATATGCAAGTTGACAATGAGTGAGCACTGCCAAAACATCCCAGTTCCCAAGTTGCCATCGGAAATTCCTGTATTTTGCAACTTGAAGCACGTAAGACACGACCACAGCCACCCCTCATGATCATATAACATCGTCTTGGACTAACAAGATTATAATAAGTCGCTGATGCATAAATACGAGAGAAAACAGTTTTGTATAATGAAACGAATGAAGAACGCGTGCGTTCGGATTACATCAATCACTGACCAAAGTCAATCTTTCCTCCTACTATTCCAATCATAGCGTGCGTCTATTGAGGGTAAATAGGGACAGTGGGCTGGAGCGCGCTTACCAGCAATGCTTTTGAGACGTGTGTGTGATTTATTCGTTTGCGTACACAGAAAAATGCGCATTTTTAAAAATAAAAAATACACCACGGACCTTCAAATAGAGTCCCTATTAAAAACCATGTAAGTCGCATGTAATGTATGTAAAATATTTATTGTCGGTATCACTCAGCTAAACACTGATTCCCAGGAATAGACACGCAGAAAAAGTTACATTAGACTACACTACTTGAGTTACTAAATATAATTAACTATAGCATATATATATAAAGATATAAATGATGAGTTCAATGAAGGAACTCCTTAACATATCAACGCTAAAGGTTTTATAGTTTCTGGTTCTAATTAACATTGGCTTCATACGCTCCCTTTGCTTCTTGTGCACTATATACATTAGGTCTGACACACCACATTGAATAGAAACAGCAATTGACTTTTTTGAGACAACTGGTACCGATGTGGTCAATTAAAGTTTGCTAGGTCGTTGTTATTATAGTAGGTGCTTTTATGGGTTGAGTTATGTTCAAACTACTTGCATTGACAAGAAATGACCTACCTTCAGCCTGGAAGTGTATTAGGTCTACATTTAAAGTCCTAATATGAGCAACTCCCAATTGGTTATCATTGCTTAAGATCCAATTGTAGATAGATCTAGATAGAGGTCATCTTCAATAGACAAATGGCCAGGTTGCCTATATAAATTAATAACTTAAGAAAACAATGGAATACACTTGAAGTTATCCTGATTAAGGAATTTAGGTAAAACAAATTCCAAAAATAGGCAATAAACTACAACGCTGCTCTCTTATCAGCTGGGTACTCCTAGCTGCTGGCTTAGACGGACTCAAAAAATCCTTAGTGAGGCCTTAAGTAAAACTCATTTCCATTGACCAGCTTGGAAGCCACCATGAAAGTAGTAATCAACTTAAAACAGAATTCATTGCGTAATATAAATATTTGGCATTGTGTTACCGTCAATATCCTACATATTGCTATCGTGACGGGCAGAAGCCACCAACACCATTAGTTTACGTCTTTGGGAATATTATTATCATTTCTATAATCCATTCTAATTTTGAGAATCAAGTCTAATTTATTAAAATTATTAACTGATTAGTAGTGTATGGTGGAATTGAGAATGTTGATAGGATTTGAATGGAAATTCAAATCCATCATCATTCAATCTTGGACTTTTGAGAGCTACACTTGTTCGATACTTTACTCTTGGAAATAAATTTTGTTCCTGTTTCGCCAATGGCATGTTAATCCCAAAGTCCCAAAGTACAAACTTTTTATTTAACCTTGTATCCCCGAACTATTAACGATGCAGAGAGGAAGTACGGAGTGACCCAAATTGAGGCACTTTCATTGGTCTATTCCATTCAGATTTTTTGATCCTACGTTAATGGAAAACTCTTTACAGTGGTGACCGACCACTGTGGGCTTTGTGGCACGCTACGATTGAGAGATCATAATAGCAGGTTGGCTCGTTGGGCGCTATTTTTACAGGAGTACGATTTTATCGTTGTTTATTCTTCTGGCTGTAAGCAATTACATGTAGACACCATTTCTCGTTACCCCGTTGACCCAGCTAAAGGTACTGAGGAATATTTTCCAGAGGAGCTGCTTTTCTCTATTTTAGTCGGTGATTATGATCCAAACATTGCTTCTCTGGAATGCACAGATTCTTTCTTTGGCCCTATTTTGCTTGACTTATAAAGAAATGAATATTCCGTTTATTGGTTTAAGTATTCTCCGATAAAATGATTATTATATTAAGCGAATGCTAACGAGGGAGATTGGATTTCTAAGTTGTGCATTCCAAAAGGTTGTATGAATAGCTTGCTCCGGGTTGTTCAGGGGCTGTCCATAAATGACGTTTGCATTTTTCTGGCATTTTCTCCCCCCTCCCCCAAAAGTTTGCATTTTTTAACATTAGCTTAAATGGAAGCTCCAACCCCCTACCTACCGTCGTTTGCAAACGTCATTTATGGACAGCCCCTCACCACAACCCTACCGGGGGACACTTAGGGGTTGCAAAGACTAGCTACTATTTGTTCTCGATATTTCTGGTCTACATTTCGCCTAAAAGTTGGCAGATTTGTGCAAGACTGCGAGGTTTGCCAACTTAACAATTGGTGCCTTCAATCCAAACCTGGTCCTGTGTCCAATATCTGTACCTTGGACTCCATTTCACACTGTTGGAATTGATGGAATTGGTCCGTTTACAAAGCTGCTTCTATTTTTTTAAAATAATATTTTGGATGAAAAACAATCAATATAAGTAAAACTATTGGCTAATAGAGAGGAATTGGATGATAACACCGCACCGGAAATTTAGAACAGAATAGGCAGAACCATATTGACAGTGGAGAAAGGCGGAAGGCCATTTCCTTTCCTCCGAATTTTATTCTAATTGTTATAGAAAAATGGCATTGGAATGTGGTGCTTGGTCATTGCTTTCATTGACAATAATTCTGATTATTATGGACACTACCATGTAATAGAATTGAAAATATTATTGTGAAACGCTATTAATGTGAAAATTGTAAATAAGTAAATATACATAATTTTAATATTTCAATAATAATTAACGTAGGTTATTTTATTATTGAACGTTCTACCAACTTTAGTTATGGTACTTGTAATCTATCGTCGTCAACAGTATCTAATGAAGTATATATATGCATATTACATATATAACTGATTTACTTAGAATTGTCTATTTTAAAAACTTCAACAAAAGAAGTTTCCCTTATACATTATTTGAGTGTTAAATGTCTTTGTAAAGCAAAGGTAATTCAAGAGAAGCTTGTTAGTTTCGAAATGAATTTCCTAACGTGAAATGTCTTTGTGTGTTTAGACTTTATGCGTTCTCTTAGCTGTGTGTACACTACGTATCCCAGATTGTGTTCATCGTTGATTTAATTTTCCACTAATTTGGCTAATACTCCAGAAATTAATTTCCTTGAAACATTTTGTGGCTGTTTTGACTCAAAAAGTTTCCTTCCAGTCTCTTCATTGTTACCTGTAAAACTCTGTGTTCACACACTATTAAATCACGCACACTCGGTAAAAGCATCCGTGAATTTGCATCCCAAGGCGCGCTGCGCCCCACTGTCTTCTTCTACCCTCCGTATGTCTCCCTTGTATGAATTTGTATATTTCATTTTTGCATGATTGAATATTTTTAAATATTCATTTGAGGTAATGCAGATAATATTTAAAAACTATGTACCTGCATAGTAAAAGTGAGCAGCAGCGTACGTTTTTAGAATTGAATAAAAAGTATTAGATACGTAATTTAACTCTGTTCTTGTGGCTGTAATAAATGAAGAAAAAACAAAAGTAAAAGATAAAAAGAAGATGTAAGGATTTTATAATTTATCAAGTTGGCATGCAAGTACTGATATGAGACATATGTAATACTGATAGTTTTAGTCCCTACTAACTGTAGTGCAAGACGAGCGGATATGAATGGGAAGCCTAGGGGTGAAGGATGTCATTGTATTCTACAATACTTATGAATTAAATAAAAATGCATAGGTAAGTAGGTGGTGCTGCTTACTGCTACTTAATAATACATACGTGGATAACGGGATTGTGATATAAAGGAATAATAAAAGGAACACGTACATCGAGCAGAAGGCCATAAAGGGACGATGGAGTCAAGTGACAAGTTCATGACTTGACGATGACGAGTGCCAGCCAGCACTGCCAACAGAAAGAGAAAGTTGATTTAATAACATTTTATCTTACAGGATGATGCTCATGCACTGTGCCCAGTGCTCAGCTGAGATACTTGAGACGATGAGAGATGTTTTTGAGTGTGGTTCACTGGGCTCATCTGACAGCATGGCACACACACAAACACGGCACATGACATGACATGACACGCTGCTACATCTTTTATTCGTATCTCCAATAACGCTCCATCTCCTTCCCCTTGGCTCACTCTTCAGAACCGTCCAATGATTCCTACAACAACACCAAAGCAAAACAACCAACGTCCACGTCGTCAACAATATACAATTTCTATTGCATACTGATAGTGCCTACTAATATCTGCACTACTGGCACTGATCATGAGAATTGTAGTCATCCCTACATATCATTTTTATAGATATAGTATTGCTCACTAGTCCTTGCGACTGCACTCCGTTCGATTTCCTTTTCATTTTGTTTTTTTTTATATTATTATCTGTATTTTTCTGTCCCAGGGAATGCTCATGGAGTGAGCGCGAGTCTGAAGCACTCACTACCGCAAATCTGCTCATCAAACTTTCTATACGTATCCACGACCTTTTGCATAATGTATGTAAATAAACACATGTTTTCCCTCTCCTTTTTGGCTTGATCTTATTATGGTTACTGCGCAATTGTAATTTTAGTAAATGTACATACCATACAGCACTCTGTCTGGTGGTCCGATTGCCGATTGTTAGGCTTTCAAATTTCAAGGAAGACGCATCCTTATTTGTATTGTTTTCAGTTAATTCAATGGGATTTCGTATATGTACGTATTTTTTGACTGCGTGTAATTTTGTCAGTTTATTTAGTTTTGTTTGGAATTTGTTTGACAATTATATGTATTGAGATTTTATGTATCCTATGTATATTATATAAATATATATATTATATAAAATATATGGGTAAATAGCTATGTAATAATAATTAAGGCTTAGAGTATGCTATAATGCAATGAATTTAGTCTGATAAAGGTGTAGTGTATGCAAAATGATCATAATAACACAAGCAAATATTAAATATAAATAAATAGAAAAATGAACTCAAAAGTCTTGAATATAGTGTTCTCCGGACTTATATGTACGTTATACATATGTACTCAGCAGAATTACTAGAATACTGGGACATACATATTACTAATATAATAGTTTAAATGGGGGTAGAAATATGTAACAAGAATTGTCATAGCTCTGATTCCCTCGTATTGCTCTGATAACAGCCAGACCGTGGTTGCATATGATGTTGTTGTACGCGAGCATTCATTTCTGTCTGAAAGACGTGTAACACGTTGTAAATTGTAACATGATGGGATGATATGTAACTTTGTGGACGTATACATAGTTGTCAGTGCCGATTGAAAAATTGGCTAGAAATTATGCCAATGAACTTTCGCATTGTTCAATTGAACTCTAAAGCTATAATTATTGATAGGGATATACGGCTAATTATTATTTAACCTGCCATTAGGCAATGTACAACAAAGTTTCACTTTCACACTTGTTGCGAGTTGCGACTATCAAATAAAATGCCAGAGAAATCAATTTTAATTAGCCTATAACTGTATCAGTATATCTATTACCCCCTTAAAGGCAGACCAGAAAGTTATTTTCCGATGAAAAATCCTTTCATGATTTTTATTTCCTGAGAACATTTCCAAAAAAGAAGGGAAAATTTATACTGAGTACCAAAACCATGCTATTTTCACTCACGATAAAATATGTAGTAAAACATAATGAACTATGAACATAAAATACATTATACATACTAGTAAATTTTGCAATCTCGTTGTATCAGTGTTCTGATTCTCATATTAGTACTTTGAGCTTAAACCCTGGTGAACGATATGGACATGACTGAATCTAAACTCTATGTACTATACTATGGTCACAGCAAATAAATGGGTAGGTACTTTGGTCGATGAAATTTGTCTTGTTACGGGGGTAGTCGTAACAAAAGTCATATAATTTGAATGGCACAAGTTTTTTTTAAATGCGCGTGGTACAACTTTGAAAGTTTCACTTTCACTCGTCGCAAAATAATTAACACCATTACCCTTTCTTAGGATTAGTTTCTGTAATGTTCATTCATGAACTAATAGCATGGTTAAGGTCCTTCCTACTCCTACGTAACAGCTATGGTTCATTGATAAGGCAAGCATCGTAATTTTATTCAAAATTAATGTTAAGTATAGAAACGTATACTAGAGGAAGATTGGATACCTGACACGTTCTCCAAAGAAGAATTTATACCGAAGTAGGTACCTATGAATTTACCTATTACAGTTACAGTGTATACATAGTATACACATTATACTGACTTTTGTTCCCAAGTAGCTCAATTTATTATTTCTGCTAGTGACACACGATATTTCGATTAGTGTCTAGATATTTATAGATACACATGACACTAGATTTAAATAGGTATGTACTGTATACGTTTGGTTATGATATCGGAGGTCAGTATTTGTTACTGGGAGGTCATACTAGGAAATTCTTGGCTTCCCTAAATAAAATGAAACTTTTACAGTAAAACTCTTCCTACTAATAACGAAAATAATTTGTAACCAACAAAAATCTGTAACGTATACTGTGTCCGTTGGGCTATCCTCGTTGGAGGACAGTGTCAACTTTGTTTTGAATAAAGTTAGTCTCTCTCTCTAGCCGCATCTGTAATGTTTAATCACAAATACATCTGAAAAAAACGTAATTTTTGTCAGAAATAATGTATGCATGCTAAAATTGATTGTCAAGTAATTTAAAGTATTTAGTATGGATAGAATAAATTATTATGATGCTGATATCATGGTAATAGACAGACTTTACAGTGAAGTGCTGGGTGTTTAACAGTATCACACTTAGTCATATATGTAGGTAGACTAAGTACAGGTATATTTAAATACCAAGGTAACTACCCAAACTGGAATCCAGAACAAAATCTGGGCTAACTCACCGTTAGCATCCAGAAGAAAACCTTTAGTATTTGGCTCAACTGACTGTTTGATGGGATCAGAATCAGAATAGTGACGTTTATTTTTCACAGTGGATGAAAAGTGTAGCCAAAGTTTGTTATCATGCATGCGCTACAATTGTTGGTTCGATTCGAATTGAGGAACAAGCACTGGGTGGGTTGGATGATTCGACTCTATTTTTGAATTTTTGAGATTTCTGTCGGCAATCGAATTTTGAACAGCTACGCAGTCATTGTTTTCTCTTTCAAATTTTTTGGAAATGTTCAGAGAATTTCCTTGAATTTTGATACATAGTCTTCAGTATAGTTTCTTCATGCTTTCATAGTACTACAGGTCAGTGTGGTCAGTCCCGAAGGACGAAACAAGCGCTTGTATTTGTCTATGGGTAACAGATATCTAATGTAGTACATAATAAATATGTAGGTATCATACAACTCTCGACGGTAACGCGAATTATTGGATTCAGATTCAAATAATTTTCCTGTGCGGTGGATAGTGGATGAGTGGTTTATGTTTAACCTAGGTGCTTACCTACTTACATATACCGTGAACACGATTCTAATATTGTATAATTTATATAAATTAGGTTTGTAGATGACTGATTACTGATTACCGTTTTTTAAAACATTTTAAGCGTGCCAAGGTAACTGAAGAGGATGTCGTTTTAGCCGGCATCCTGGCAACCATATTTGCTTTCCGATTGGTATGTGCAAGTTAGCTTTGCAATAAAGAATTTATGTATGCTGCTTAAGTACCTTACATACTTACGTTAGTTTTATTACAAAGTGGGATTTCCCATGATTTCGTTCAAGCTCTGATCCAAGCGACATCATCCATCTTTTATCACATTATGAATTTCTGTTATTTCAGAAGCTCTATACGTATTGCATCATGTAACTTTAACTTTAAATGCACTTGAATGATTAATTGAAGTATTAACGATTCTATTTGGAACTGGGAATCCTTGTAAAGAAAACAAATTATGTAGCTTTTATTTCAAAACAGTCAAAACTAAAAAAAAATTCAACATTTTCAAAAGCATGCAAAACTAGTACTATAATAGTAACCAACGCTCACATAGGACAATACAAGAAATTACGATTTTCAAAAAGGTCAAAACTAGAAATTAAAATTTCCCAAAACATTCAAAACTAGTGATGAACATTTTCAAAATATTCAAAAGGTCAAAACAAGAAATTGCCATTTCAAAAAGTTGTGAAACTGGAAATATTACCGTTTCAAAACAATTAATTAGCACTTACCTAATTACATTTAAAAAATCATTAAATCATTTCATTTCCATTAATGAATTATAGTATAATACTATATTAAAATAAATATTAAATAATAATAACTAATTAATTATTTAATTGCACTTGCTTGTAACTCTGTGCTGACCAAGACATACTTGATGAAGCGGATCCGTTGCTGAATATTGAATGCGCTATGCATGGAAAGGTCGACACAACGTCAACGTGTTCTGCTTCTGCTTTATTACGACAATAATAATAATAGCAACGGACAAAAGTTAAGTTAATTGTCACTTTGTCAAGTTTAGTTGGTTAAAATTTAATGTAAACTTGGCCATAAACAATAGATAAACAGCAATGAGCAAGGTAGAAGAGTCCCTTACAAGAATATGGGGCAATGTTGCGAAGCTGGACTTACAGATAGCGAGTTTTATTAAGGGATTGCTGAATGACAGTTTGTTGGTATGTTCGATAATCTGTTTTCTAATGTTGAATGTAATAATAGATTAATTCAGTTATCATGACTGAGTTTTGTAAACTTGTTAAGTTTAATCCATAGTTACTACAAAAATCGTGTAATTTCGAGGAAATTTATCTGAGAGTACTTAACCGATGAGCGTTAATTTGTATGGACTGGCTAGATCAAATTCTCAAAAATCTCGATAATTTTCGTGTGCCATTGACTTTTAGGAAGAATCACCTTTGGTGCCTATACTTGACCCGAGCAAAATACCAAAAACTGAAGAGCCGAAATGTCGTAGTATAAATGCCAAAAGTACCAGCACTACAACAGCAACTAAAAAACCGGGATTCGCACTATCCAGTAAAAGAAAAGCTACATCAATTTCTCCTATTAATATCCAGGAAGAGACGTTGTCCAAGAAAATAAATCTGCAGCCTAGAAGTGAAAAAGTAGAAGCTACTAAAGCTACTGAAATTGCGAAGAAGAAGCCTATATTTACTACAGTTGATTCGGAACGCTTTTTCGTGCCAGTTATGGACAAATGGGCTTTTGGAATCACTTTGATCAATTCCTCGAAAATGTACCTACACACATTAACAATGATAACCAGTATCGCAATTTAATTTTTTTTTACTCGCTGTGATGCTTAAAATTATAATTTACTCCGATTTGTAATAATGCAGAGCCCAAAAACTTCCGGACATCATACTGTCTATTGTTAATCGACATGGCAATGCTCTTGGTCAACCATTCTCCTATAACTATAAGTCAATGACAGTAAATGTCGATAAAGAATTTAATTTCTTGAATACACCAAACACGCTGCCTGTAGAGGAAGCATTACCTTCCGAATTAGATGAAGACCAACGGGTCGCTGGAAATCGGATGGTGAAACCTAGCTCAAAGTTTGCCGTATCTGGTAATACCTACTTTATACTGGTATTTAGTACGTATATAATTTAACTGATGTAAGATTCCTGAAATATTTTTTATGAAAATGTTAAAAATAACATATTCAGTTAATTAAGGCGTCTGATTTACTTGCAGTGTTTTTCTCCCATCCAATGCCTTCGACACTAAGTAATGAGGATGGGATGTCTGTACTTGTCTCGTTTCTTTCTGATGGAAAAACTGTTTGGACCGAGTCTATCCCATTTAACTCTATGAGTTTAGACTTTTCCTATGATGGTAAGGTTGGAACTACTACATTTAATTAAATATTCTGTTTCAACTTTGTATGCGTGTAATTTGGATTAAGTATTAATGTTCTTCAAGTTTAAATGCTAGGATGGGAATAAGTACTTATGTAATGATGTAATATAATATATTAACTCGTTTTTAGGACCAATTTTCACAAAATTTTCCGACAAAATTTTCATTGCTATGAGCCAACATTATCAGCATTTTAAACTAAAACTTCTACCAAATGGTGCTTCTGATTTGTTTTCTCGTGTGGATGACTTCCTAACAGATAGTCTCAAACTAAAGAATGTTCAAACTGGTTTGTTCTACCTTCGTTTTTTGATGCTTTTTTAACGTGTAATTAAAATTTTGATATGCTCCCCCGAATTTTTTAATTAATTTATTTTAGTGATTTATGATTTACTTACATAATCATTGCAGTTAAAACTCGATTTGATACACAAACAAGAACTTATTCTACTCAGAACCTTACATTCTTCTGGGGAATCGTACTTGAACTGGAATTTTGTGACAGAAATGAAAATGTGATTCGTGGTTCAGCATTTGCTAGGTAATTCACGTTAGTCAATTAAATATTAAATCTGTATCTACCTACCAGTAGAAATTGCATATTCTTACATGTCGTAAGCCCACGTGCCTATTAAATTTTATATCTTGCATTGATTCTAGATCTCCAAATCAGTATTATAATTTTCATCAATTACTCTTGCAATGGATTGAAGACCAGAAACGGGAGAATTATATTATTCGTGTGTCGCACGAGCTCTCAAAAAACGAAGATGTGATACCAGAATTATTTAGGAAAGAAATAAAGACCTTAATTCATTTTATTTACTTACATGAACGAAGGATGATTGATGAAGGAATAAGAGGCGTGCCTGCGTCTGCGGAAGAAACACGCTATAATCATGGAGCAAGTTTAGAATTAATTGTTCCAAGTAAAACGAGAGTTGCTATTAAATGGCTCAGAACGTATGCTACTGATATGATTTTAACAGATAGCATGTTCATGGGTGATAATGATTCATAATATGCACTAGAAGTTGTGATCTTTTAGTGTTCCGCATCAAGTCGAAAGTATTTTGTACTCATTTCTATTTTTCTATGCAAAATAAATGTAATTTATTGGCTGTTGAACTAACTCATACAATTTGCAAAAACAAACCAAGCAACTGTATCGTACAAAGCTTTTGCTAATACTTGAGACTACCTATAAGCATATGTACTTACATACATACTTACATTTGTACATTCATTTCTAATTGGATTCTACGATCGAAAGTATTCATATGTTTTTGCAGTAATTATATTTACATTGGATAACTAGCAAAACTTTGGTAACGTATACTGGGCCCTTTGGGCTATCCTCGGCTGAGGACAGTGCAGTGTCAGCTGTTTGTTTGAATAAAGTTTGTCGTGTACTTATACATTTAGAGATCAAGAGATTTATACGTTTCCTACTACGAACACGAAGGCAGTAGATAGTTATATAATCATGAAGAAGAATGTTGTTTTACATGCCCCAGTTGAAACCATTTATTGCTCTGAAACACGTCACGCTGTTGCTTAGGAACCCGGCTTGCAAACACTGGGAACTGCGAACTCTAGATTTACCCTTTGCGGCCACTTCCAACTCACAAGTGGTTCAGTTGTTCAAAGTGAACTGGCGACAATAGTCATGGATCCATTATTTTTGGCAATCACAAGATTTCGTCAACGAAACTTCGACGAATGCATTCTAATTTGCACGGAACTGTTGCGCAAAAATCCTTTAGATCAAGTAAGTAAAAATATATATTGACAGGGCCAGTAAATAGATCTATTATCTATTATTTGTACAATTGTACAGATTATATTTTAGTTTAAAATGAAAAAATTTTACTACTAATCTACATGCACTGCGCATTGGTAAATAAGTTTGTTTGCTACCCATTAAAGACGAAGGGTACACATTTTATAGTACTGTACATTTTTAATTCAGGCAGTGTGGAGCTTAAAGACTCGTGCACTGACAGAAAACCTTAGAGTTGATTTCCTAGAAATTTTCGACGATGGGATTGCGGAGACAATTTTTACTGAAGATACAATTGCTAGTTCTGCTCGACCTGGGACATCCCTCAGAACTGCTAGTGCTAGACCCGGAACAACGAGGGATGGGCCCAGTCCAGCCATCAGGTCATACAATTCAATGTTCAGTTAATAGCGTCAAGTTATGTAGGAATCTGATCTGACAATAACATTACTATTTAATGTAGGCCTGTGACACAGTCTGGACGACCTTTATCCGGTGTGGCAAGGCCCGGTTCTTCGTCATCTTCCCGGCCTGGAACTTCACTCGACACTGCTTTGAGAACGCGGGCAACAACAGCTCGTCCCATTTCCGCCTCCACTGGACGGTAATTATTGATATTACTGATATATATTATTTATATATAATTATATATAATGATTACTTTTGGAGTGTTGAGTTATTTGATCCGAAAAAATTCTTGACCTGCAGTCATGTCAGAATTGGAACAGCTTCCATGGTAGCTGGAGCTGACGGGGGTCCCTTCATAAATGTTTCCCGACTGAATATTCAGAAATATGCAACGCAGGAAAATTTTGCTAAAGCTCTCTTCGAGTACCTCTTCTACGTGGAAAATGATGCCAAGCATGTATGAATTTGTTCCATTTCTTGTTAAATCAGTGTGTGAATACAACGTACCTTTATACTAGTCTTTTGTGCACAGACGTAATATTGTCTATACAGATATTATATTCAAATGTAAAAAAAAATTGACTGTTGATTATTGTGACAGTCCTTGGAGTTGGCAACTTTAGCTCAAAAGTCCGTTGCTAACAACAAGGAGAAAGATTGGTGGTGGCAAGTACAATTAGCACTGTCCTGGCTTCGCTTAGGACATCCGAGAAATGCTGAAAAGCATTTTCGATTCTCTATACAAACTGAACCTATGCTCCTTAGCTATATTGGACTCGCAAAAGTTTACGTTAAACTAGATCAGCCCCTAGCTGCTCTTGATGCATGTGAAAAGGGACTTGAAAAATTCCCTGCGGATGTTACACTTTTGACTGAAATGGCCAGGTGAGACATATATGGGCATATGAATATTTGCGTGTACTTTTCGTAGATTCTAATTTAGCATTTTAAAATATAGAGTTCAAGAAGGTCTCCAAAATATGACACAAAGTGTTAAGCATTACCGTGAAATCTTATCGCAAGACTCGTCAAATATTGAAGCTATTGCATGCATTGGAATGCATCATTTCTACACGGACCAGCCAGAAGTATCTCTTAGATTCTATAGGTAAGGATTTTCTGGACATTTTGTTAGTAATGTTAAAACTTCTTTTTTTTTTAAATTTACATACTATATTTGATGTGATGCTCTAAAAAATATTTCAGGAGACTGCTGCAAATGGGAGTGTATACTGCGGAGTTATTTGTGAATTTGGGACTTTGCTGCTTTTATTCGCAACAGTATGACATGACTCTCGTTTGTTTCCAGAGGGCTCTCAGTATTGCTTCGAATGACTGCATAGCAGATGTTTGGTACAATCTAGGACACATTGCTATGGTATGAAGGATTAACCCAATGATGCTTAGTCCGTTGATTCTGCTAATTGCTAATATTAAAAATAATGCTATATTTGGAAAATATTCAGGGATTAAGTGATACTTCGTGGGCCAGCCAATGTTTCCGCCTTACAATTTCCAATGATAACAATCATGCAGAAGCGTATAACAATATGGGAGTTCTGGAGGCTCGGAAAGGTAGAAACGATCAAGCTGTCGCTTTCTTTCAAACTGCGACGTCAATCGCTCCTCACTTGTTTGAACCTCTATTCAATCAAGCAAAAATTGCCGATAGCGTGAGTTTTATATTCCAGTACCTTCACTAGGCAAAAGCAATAAATTTGTTGCCTTTTGAAACATTTGTCCATTTGCTTATTTTAACCGGAGGAAATGATGGTGATAGTTTAACAGTGATTCAGTAAGCGACCTTTTTTGGAATTGCAGATGGGAGACTTACAGAATTCTTACATAATCGTTCAGAAAGCTTTGGCTAATTATCCAGACCATGCGGATTCAAAAGATTTGCTGAAAAAGCTCCAGCGATATTTTGAAACTTTATAATGATATGACTATAATATTATAGACTCTAAATAAGCTGTAATCAGTAGTCTATTTTGGAACCTGGAACACCCCCAAACACGCAAAACTGAATGTGATGAGACGGTTTAAACTAATAGTATAAGCTATTCTCCAGGAATCATTGTTAAGTTGGTATTAAAAATTTATTTCGCTGACGAAAAGATTTTAAAGTGTAATAAAAATAAAGAAATATTGACTACGTTGAATCCATACAATGGTTGCATATATCTTGGTAATGCGTTTATTACTCAACTTCTAATATACTTAAATTCTAGGCAACGTCAATTTTAACGGACGAGAAGATCACACATCCAAAGTTAGGTTTTCAGCATAGTTAGAATTTTTTGAAATATTTTCGAAACTGTTCAAAAACGTGAAAACCCCAACTTTCAAAGTTCAAGTTTATCTTGGAGTCCATGCAATTTGTATTCTACATGCAAGTCGCTTTAACAATAGTACATTGCAAGTCTCCGCGGGACCCGAGTATCCGGTTAAAAATTTTCGGCTTTTGAAAAATTTGAAAATGTAGCACCAAGTAGGGAGAAGCCCCGCTTTTACTACACATTAATTGCTTTAAGAATGCGAGTAGCAAAGCCAGGGATTGAGCATACATTCTTGTTACTGTAATTTCTAGTTTATCATGCTATTTAGACTACCGTAATTGACCGAATTATCGCCGGGGCTCAAATAATCGCCGGAGCGCGAATAATCGCCGGGGTCTAGACATGCTATATTCAATAATCGCCGGAGCTCAAATAATCGCCGGGGCGCTTTTTCGG
>JAQFZC010000914.1:0-37633 GCA_034695205.1 Dicyrtoma fusca | reverse complement strand
TAAAAACTAGAAATTAACGTTTTCAAAAAGGTCAAAACTAGAAAGCAGCATTCTCCAAAAGGTTAAAAACTAGAAATTAACGTTTTCAAAAAGGTCAAAACTAGAAAGCAGCATTCTCCAAAAGGTTAAAAACTAGAAATCAACACTCTCCAAAAGTTGTAAAACTAGATATATTGTTATTTCAAAAAGTGTAAATTAAAATTGCGTGTAAAATGTACACCGATAGCTATTTTTTAAATCGCTAATTTTCAACGACGCCGTACAGTATGTGTAAGAAATAGTCTGAATTTTTTTAAAAAAGTGTGATAATAAAAGTTTACCTTAGACACTGGCGTTATGTTCCGGAATGTAGTCGTTGACAGTAAGTAGTAAGCCTGTTAGCAATTATTATAATTAATCCTTTGCTACTACTGATCGTGAGCCGGTCCTTTTTGTATCCAGAGAGTCGACGTGTTTCATTCTTGATGCTGGGATGATCAATGCTCAATGATGTTGACAGTCACGTTGCGTAAACAATAATGGTGCAAGCATCGATGTATGAGTGCGTGTAGCTATTTACAGATATTTTTTCGGCCCAGACTTCCGCTCTGCCCTTTTTTTTCCGTCTAATTTATTTAGGTATGCACTTATTTGCACCGAACCAGAAATAATGCTGAATTGAGAATCCAGCGTGAGGCTGTTTAGTGTGGACAGCACACCTGAGCTGAGTCCGTCAAAGACGGCTGTTTGATGGCAACTAATCAAAACATGATCGTCTCTCCTTCCTTTTCAGCCGAGTTCCCTGTACTGTGTACTCTCGTACGGCCGTCGTGGAATGCTGGCATTGTGTGTGCTGGTATTATTATTACATGTGTTTTGTGCGCCGGGATGTTTTCCTATTCAAGTTCTTATATGGTCGTCAAACAATAATATTTTGTTCCATAAAATCAGCATTTTACAGGATTGGGCTCTGCTCTCTGGCTGAACGTGAGGACTGTGTTAGTGGAGTGGATGGAGCTATTGAATTCTCAGACAGAGCAAAAATATTCAGTTTACTACGGTGCACATTGACTTTAGGGACAGCTCACTTGTCATTGCGCCTCTTTTTCAAAACTTGTGCCTACTATATTTATACTTTGCTCATTTTGTAAAGCATTTTTACTGTGTCGTACTTGGTACTTAGCATTTGGAAAATGTGTATAGGTATAAGAGATTTTGTGTATTTTGAAAGTAGGTACCTATTATATAAATTAATATTCATATTTTTGAAAGAGCGCAATTGGGATAAATTGCCTTTTTTTAAAACATTCAGATGGGAAAATACACAGTTCTTAAATTCTTAAACGTGTAAACACACGGAATTATTTTATTGTTATTTTGTAAACGCATAGACGTGGCATTTTCCATGTTTTGGAAAACGTTTAAATGTGACAACTTGCATGTTTTTGAAAACGCATAAATGTGATAGTTTGCATATTTTGAAAACGTTTAAATGTGGCAATTTGCATGTTTTTGAAACCATTTAGATGTGACAATTTCCATATTTTGGAAAAACTTTAAATGTGACAATTTGAATGGTTTTGAAAACGCTTAAATTTGACGACTTGCATGCTTTTTAAACCGTTTAAATGTGACAATTTTCATATTTTGGAAAAAGTTTAAATGTGACAATTTTCATATTTTGAAAAACGTTTAAATGTGACAATTTGCATGTTTTTAAAACGCTTAAATGTGACAATTTGCATGTTTTTAAAACGCTTAAATGTGACAATTTGCATGTTTTGAAAACGCTTAAATGTGACAATTTGCACGTTTTTAAACAGCTTAAATGCGACAATTTGCATGTTTTTAAAACGCTTAAATGTGACAATTTGCATATTTTTAAAACGTTTAAATGTGACAATTTGCATGTTTTGAAAACGTTTAAATGTGATAATGTGCAAGTTTTGAAAACGTTAAAATGTGACAATTTGAATGTTTTTGAACCCGTTTAAATGTGATAATTTTTATTTTTTTACAGCGTACAAATGCGATAAATTAAATTGTGTTGAAAACGTTTAAATGCAGTGTGTAATTTGTGCTTCTTGGAAAGGCATATACAGGCATACGTCAAACGCCATCGTTTTGAAAGAACACACACAAGCCCTGTAAAGGCCACTGGCCTCCTGTAATATTTGCGAGGCCCCTATAACTTTGCATATTTGAGCCTGTGAAAATTTTTGAAGCCACTACGAAATGAAATGAAGGTTGTCTTAGTCTGTAGTATAAGTTTTATATTCCAAGGATTTTTTTATTATTATAATATAAGAATAATACGTACAACTCCTTTTTGCTCAACACACCACGCCAGTGCAAATACATAATACCCAAACCAGGTCTACAACCACATGTATAAAAATAATATAATATGAGGACGTGCATGGACGTTGAGTGAGTATTAAAAAGAAAAAAAGAATGCAATTGCAAATGCCTCACGAGCTGGCCATTGCTGGTGGTTGCGGTGGTGCCGTGAGAGGAAGAAGGGACTTGGAATTCAGTCTTCAACCTAAATATGAGTCGAGAAAAAGATGGGGATCTGGTGTTGTGATGATGAAAATTATTCATTTCATTGTTTTGAGTGGAGTGTGGTGTGTGTGTGCTTAGCAATAAATATTGTGAGTTAATAAAGGTTTTCCTGGCAATTCACAACAGTTACTTCCTAATGCATGGGCCGCAGGGGATGTAATCACATTACAGGACACAGTATGCATCTCCATGCTAATATAATTACACGTATCTGTAGCTCACGGCTCACATTACCTCTCACAATTCCAATTGTAATCTAATGCACTGTAATTTACTGAGCGTCTGGTTGGATGCAAAGGGGCGTATCTAGAAATACAAATCTACGCACAGGCCAGATCAAAAGTCACTTCTGAGGCTTAAGTCCCATTTTTTTTAAAAGCATTGTGGTTTTAAAAAATGCATTAAAAAAAGGAAATCAGCATGGTTGAAAGTGTGCCCTTTTGAAAACCATGCCGCATCAAAATTTCTAGACTAACTTGAAAATTCAGCCTGTAAAAAATATTTAAATAGATTTTTAAAAAAACATTTTAACCTGTTCGGAACGAGGAAGCCATGGTAAGAATGCATTACAAAAGAGATTATTCTACAAATTAACTTTTTCAAAAAGGTCAAAACAAGAAACTGACACTTTCAAAAAAAGTCAAAACAATAAATTGACACTTTCAAAAAAGGTCAAAGCAAGAAATTGATACTTTCAGAAAAGGTCAAAACAACAAATTAACACTTTCAAAAAAGGTCAAAACAATAAATTGACACTTTCAAAAAAGGTCAAAACAATAAATGGACACTTTCAAAAAAGGTCAAAACAAGAAGCTGACTCTCAAAAAAGGACGAAACAAGAAATCATCATTTTTAAAAAGGCCAAAACTAGTAACTAACACTTTCAAAACACTCAAACCAAAAAATTGGCACTTTCCAAAAAGGCCAAAACAAGAAATTAGCTTTTTGACAAAGGTGTAAAACAAGACATAGGCATTACCGTTTTGAAAAGGTAGGTTAAAAGACCTTTTTTAAACTTTTGGCCATTGCCGTCGTAATTGTATAGACACGCTTCTGCCTGCAGAATCAAAGGATGCTATTGGCAGTTGTTTACTAGCCGATGGACGTGAATGAGCGTTAAAGAGACACACAATGGGAGCACTTCGTGTCTGTCGTGCCGTATGAATTACATACATATTTACTGCTAAAAGTTTAAGTTTAAGGTTTCGACAACGTTATCCTGATCCGTCTGATGCCTCATGAATATTTCATCGAATTTGGTAAAAGTTGTCAAAAATAGCACAGAACCTTGAGATTACTTCATTAGGACGTCATTTCCATTAATTTAGGAACACCGTCGTTTCAAGACCATCCCATCCAATACTGTGAATTAATTTTTCGTGAAAAGCAATACGAAATAGAATAATTAGCCCCCAAATTTGTTTCCTAGGTGTGTGTTCCAAAGTCAGGTGTGACGTGATGTGGATGCAATAAGAGAAGCATTGTACTTACATCAAAAGTAACAATAATTAGCAACAAAGTTTGTATTAAGTAAGGGAAAACATGGGGCCCGCTGTTTAGACTATGTTTAGTGCTTCTGACGTAATGCTTGTTGCCAAAAGTCCCATGCAAATCCAAATCCAGCTGTTTAAACTAGCAGTAGTAGTAGAGTAGTAGTACACCGATTTTTTAACCTTTTCCAACGGTAATATAATTAGTTTTGGGTGTTTTTGAAAAAACGGAATTTCTAATTATGATTATTTGAAAAAGGTAATTTCTAGCTCTCTGACCTTTTAAAAGTGTTATTATTAGTTTTGACCATTTTGAAAAAGTGTTATTTACTAGTTTTGACCGTTTTGGAAAAGTTTTATTTACTAGTTTTGACCCTTTTGAAAAAGTGTTATTTACTAGTTTTGACGCTTTTGAAAAAGTGTTATTTACTAGTTTTGACCTTTTTGAAAAAGTGTTATTTACTAGTTTTGACCCTTTTGAAAAAGTGTTATTTACTAGTTTTGACCTTTTTGAAAAAGTTTTATTTACTAGTTTTGACCCTTTTGAAAAAGTGTTATTTACTAGGTTTGAACGTTTTGAAAAAGTTAATTTATAAAATTAAAGACTTTTGAATAGCATTCTTGCCATTATTTGCTAGTTGCGAATAGGTTAATGCAAAATGATTGAAATGTTGTTGTTGTTTTTGTTGTTGCTTTGACAAAAATATCTTTATTTTTCTGACCATGTAAAATAGTAGAGCTAAGAATTTACATTAAAGTAATCCACAACGAAAA
Organism: Dicyrtoma fusca; assembly: GCA_034695205.1. Taxonomy (NCBI): domain Eukaryota; kingdom Metazoa; phylum Arthropoda; class Collembola; order Symphypleona; family Dicyrtomidae; genus Dicyrtoma; species Dicyrtoma fusca. The sequence continues at coordinate 32,825 of JAQFZC010000914.1, read as the reverse complement.
CAAAAAAGTGGAACACCCACAAAATGACTGAGAAAATGGGGAATAGATCGATTCGTTATGCGAAATAAAAGTTTAAAAAAAAATAAAATAAAAGTAGGCAGGTAGAGCCATGCCATGTGCATAGTATAGGCCATAAAACTAATGCTTTTTAAAGTCGGGGGAAAAAAATGCAAGGACTGATGGGAGAGATAGACTCTTTTTAAAGCTTTGCATGTGTAGATAGCATCATTTTCCAAGTAATTTTATTAGCAGAAGCCAAACCTACCGGAGCATTTCTATGGGTGTCAAATGTTTAATTAGCCATAACTGTGGCGGAGCGAACGACGGGGGAAACAATGTGACAGGCTTGTCTCTTCATTGAAATCTCTTTCTCTCTGCTCAACTTGAATATTTATTGTCACACTAGTAGTGGTAGGAACAATCGTAGAAAAAATGTACAAAAATACTATTGTGACCTAATCTATGCGAACCACAAATGCATGTATTGTTTTAAAATGTTGTTGTGTGCTATTACCTAGTTACTTAAGTACAGACAGACAAACGACAGCAGACATCTGATTCCATAGGAAACGAGGTTAAAATTCACGTTACAAATATATAAGCCATATCTTCACACCTGTATCTGCTACACTGCTTTAATGTACCTAGTAAACATGTACGGACACGGGCCTACTGGGTAGCAGTAATATTTGCCCTTCTGCATTTATGCATGGATGCACTCGTATTAGCATGTACCTAGGTACCTACCTACTGCCTACTAGGAATGAGGGAGCTTGCAAATACCAAGTATGTAATACCTTTTTAACAAAGCTGGGCTTCTCTAAAAGGCAAAATAATGTATGTAGGTATGTGTAGATGTTTTATAAAAATGTGTAGTATTTTTTTTTTTGTCCGTTTTTAAATGGGACAAAATTAGCATTTACATTTTCAAAACGTGTTAAAACAGGAAATTCATCTTTTTAAAATAGTGTTTAAGAGGAAATGCACATTTTCAAAAAGTGTCAAAACAGGAAATACACAGTTTCAAATAGTGTCAAAACAGGAAATACACATTTTCAAAAAGTGTCAAAACAGGAAATACACATTTAAAAAAGGGTCAAAACAGGAAATGCACATTTTCAAAAAGTGCCAAAACAGGAAATACAAGCTGTAAAAAGTGTCAAAAACACAAAATTACCTTTTTTAAAAAGAGCAAAACAGTATATTAACCTTTTAAAAAGTAGAAAATCCTAATACTATCATTTTCACGAAACAGAACCAGGCAAAACAGGAAACCCCCGAATTTTCAAAAAAGCAGAACATCAAATTAGCATGGTCAAAAATAGAATCATAACCACTAGCGTTTTTAAAAAGGGCAAAAACATGCAACTAACACTTTCAAAACGATCGTAGACACGATATTAGCCTTTTTACTTGTAAAAAACCTAAAAGGCTGACCTTTTCAGAAAGAGGCAACAAACAAAATTGCAGATTTTAAAACGCTTAAAATTAAAATACCAAATAGTCGAACAGGCCTTGTTGAAATATCTACCAATCTGTCTAGGCATGTAAATGATTTCACATTTGAAACAACAGTAAAGCAATGTATTATTTAATCGGCGTGTCCAACAGGTTCGCTAATAAAATGTATAACGATTGAATTGATATTTTGCAAGGCCCCTTAGAGACACACTAATTTATTACAACCTTCCTAGCTAGCATAGCAGCGTAATGACTATTAGTCATAAATTACGTCCGTCCTTGTGGTCCCATTGCTACCCCTGGGGGGGTGTCATTTAAAAAATAAATATCATTCAAATATTTCGCAAAAGATTCAAATCGTGTCCGGTGACACCAACCACAAATACCTGTTTTCACTTTCTACAGAAAAAAATATCGCGATGCCCCATTGTGTGACAAGTTGGAAGGTAGGAAAATATTGTAATTTTTTTAATGAATCATGCAAATCTATTATTGCCGGAAAAAAATATGCAAATTAGGCTTCGTAAATAAGCAAAATGAAAGAAACCTTTGTGATTCCCCAAAATAAAATGATACCAGTTGTTTCTTAAAGCAACGTGCCACTGCACTGTTGGAAGTCTTGGAAGTGCTGGTAAAATCAGTGTTTAATACAAATTAAAAAAAAAACAAAAACATTTCATAACAGAAAGATACACATGTTTAAATAAAAATAATAATTGGATAAAATACTCATATTTTTATCAGGTAGACTAATACCAAGGTTAAATCAAAGGTGGGAGCCCCATGGAAATGAATCCCTGTAAAATTACGACCAGGAATATAATTTAAAAATGACATGTAAGCGATGCATTCACCAGCAGCATTTCATTTCCATTGGAGCTCATAATCCCCTCTACAACTCACTCTCCTGTAAAATAATCCTGATTTTTGTGTATAAATATACCTGTACAATATACATATTCCCTATGATTTAAGTGTGGGCTAGATACGAACACTGCTGATAAGGAGATGCACCAAAAGTGTAAACATAATTAATTAAGACAATTGTAAATAAAAATATTTAAAAAAAACAATATCAACATTCATTCTTAAGACTATTAGCAACATAGGTAGGTAGGTAGTTTTGTGTTTCTAAATAGAAACTTTAGCTTATTTAAAAATTTAAAACATTTCCCGTGAGTTTAAGTGTGTATTTAGTATATAATATAAGTGTGTGTGTGTAAGTGTGGGTAGATTTAAGTGTTCATATTTTTGAACTAAGATCGTGGCTCCCTCCGTTGGAGGATGAGACGCTGTCATTATTTTGTTGTTGTTTTTGTTTTGAATTCATTTTAAAATGTTTACTTCGCGGTAAACAGTCGGTGATTTCAATATTTCCAGACTCCTCCCGTCTCAGATACTTGAGACGCTCCTTCTCTTGAGAGGTGTCCGCCGCCTCACACTCAAAGGAGGCCAAGCACAGGGCTGCAAGCATCAAAATACAGTTTTATTAATTAATTAATTGATAGATTAAAACGCTAATTTCTAAGTTGTATTTTTTTTGTTCCTTATAAATAACGCAAACATAACGCGTATCCTAAAGGTCGCGCTGGTTACATGCTTTGAGAAAGTGCTGCAGGTTTTGCATATTTTCAAAAAGTGTAAATCCAGTATTTGCATGTTTCGTAAACTTTAAATCAAAGTATCATGGGTTTCAAAAAGTATAAATAAGTAGATTAGTGTAATTAAAAAGTGCACTTCGAGGTTTTCCATGTTTTCAAAAAGTGTGTTTCCAAGTTTTGCATATTTTAAAAAAATGTAATTTGAGTTTTTCATGTTTTCAAAAAGTGTTTTTCCAAGTTTTGCATGTTTTCAAAAAGTCTTAATCGAGGTACGGTAAGGTTTCAAAAAGTGTATTTTGAGGTTTTCCAATTCTTTCAAAAGTGCAAAAATTGTGCTTAAATACTAAAGAGCGTATTTTACGAATGTGTTAAGAAAATTGGGAAAATCTTGTTGCTTTTTCGATAAGCGTCACGTTCCACCATAACACATTTTCATGTCACTTTGCTTGTAAACAATGTTGGATACGCGTTACGTCAAGCTGCATCATATCATAAGTAGCGAACCAAATGCAAATATGTATTAGTTAGTAACCGTACCATTTTCACTGAAAACAGGAGCTGTGTGCAGGGAAGATAGAACAGTTTGAACTTTAGGAAAGGAACACGTAATTTGTTGCCAAGTTATAACTTCTGTCACTTGTTTTGCAAATTGCCAGAATTTTTCAAAGTTTATGTTGCCGCCAGGTAGTCTGTAAACATTTAAATATAGACAAATTAATACCAACGAACCAACGTAGGATAGATATACTTGCAAGTAACAACGTAATTATAGAAATAGAAATGAACCAATAAAATTATTTCAAAATTTTATTTCCCCTCCATCCACTGGGGAATGTCAGCGATCTCGACACTATAGAATAATACTGTCTGAACCACTTGACTGTCTGACCACGTAGAGACAAGCAGGCTTGTCTGCGCTGTTCAATTTCACCGCGAGGGAAGGTTACAAGCCCATGGACTCGACCCCTGGCTACCTCGGGCAGATATTACGCCTGGTAAAGCAAAGCGAGACCGCATTGCCACTTCCAAACAAGACGCCGTCTCTAACCTCACGACTACTCTTGCACCGCACCAGCCTCCCTTACTTTGAACCAACTTGAATGGAAAATTTAGCCTTTCTTAGCTGCTGGAGAGACGCCCATAAATTACATTTAAATTTTTAAAATTATTGTTCAAAAAGAATATATTAAAAAATCATTTCAACGACGTCATATCTGAAAGGCCCTTTGCAAAACGTTTCTAAAACGAAGGCTTCTGGAATGGCCAATGATTGCTAGTCTATTGAAAAATGTGTAAAAACTCATTTTTGAGCAATTGAGCTTCGCAAGAGAAATTTTTTTAAAAAATTGACATTCAAAGTTGTTAGTGAAATAATATTTCTAAAATCTTTTTTTCATCTGGAATTGAACGGGTGTATAAAAATAATGATAGCCGTAATGTTAGTAGGTAGAAATAATCACAACAAGTATGTTGTTACTTACTTGGACGCGCAACCTTCATTTAAAAAGTACAGATCTTTTACAAGTAGAGAAAAGAATGGGATGACAATCCTTTGTCTCTCATCAGTGGCTCCAGCGGAGCGCCAAACAGCCGCCTGCAAATGACAAGACATCACTATTACTATTACAATCCCCATTTGAGAGCCTGTGAATCCCGTGTCAAAATAGAATTGCTTCCCTCATACTCTCTCTCCTTCTTTTAATGAATAACTAAATATAGACTCGGCCATAAATACGTGTATAGACTACAGGGGCATTGCAGATACTACGTCACGCAGAAACTTGTTGGTTATGTTGGAGCATTTAAATCCCTGGGTTCACGCTTCTTCATGTATTCGTTCATTAGGAAAGGCTCACTTCACACTTTAGTTTTTAGTTATAATGCTAATATCATTTTTGGACACTTTTTGAAAACGCTAATTTAAACTTTGACATTTAAAAAAAGTTAATGTGGTGTCATCATTTTTAAAAACATGAATATAATTTGTACAACTTTTTTAAAAACGTTAATTGAACACTGGACACTTTTCAAAACCTAAAATATCAAAATTGGACACTTTTAAAAAACGTTAATGAAACGTTTTAAGATTTAAAATATAAATATACTGTATATGTCCATTTTTTGAAAAATCCTTCGAGAATGTGCCAACAGTCATTTTTTCGTTTATTTTCAACCAAAAAAAATAAACCATGCATTCATTTGAGAGAGATTCCGCCTAAACTACTCTTGTAGAACATAGTATTCGCAAGGCCCCTTAATTTGTTTTTTCTCTTACATTTAATGTGGATCGGTAGGAAGAGAAGTTAGCAGTGGGATCCATTTGATGCTCGAGGATTGAGAGCTGGGCGTTGGAAACTTTATTCCACTGAAAAAAGAGAAGAGAAACACAACCGTGTGTGAGACATAGCCGTGTGCAGACAAGAACAACAAAAAATGAATTTACAAGAATCAGCGAGAATTGCAGAGGCTGAATATTGGAATGTGAAAATGCTGTGTCTTTTAAGCGTAATTGAGTTTCCGCATCTCTCTCACCGTCTTCTTAAGGCGAGCGACGGGAGACATGTTGAGTCCAGCAATGATGGCCATGAGGGAGTTGAAGTTGCCGACATTAAAGCATTCCCTCGCCGCCTCGATCCAGTACTCCACCACTCGGATCCTGGACTTCTTCCGGTGCACCTGCACAAGTCATTTAACACAATGCTAATAGAATACAGAGCCAGTTGCATACATAGAATAGAAGCAGTCAATAGACAATACAACACAATAATATACTTCTTAACCCGAGAACCGAAGTGACCTTTCTACACCTTCCACTGGCAATTCCCACTGCACTGCTGCTCTGGTGTGTGTATTCATAGAGCAAGTTTTCAGAGGGTAGTTTCATTTTTAGTAGTAGTTCAAAATTACACGGTAAAATTCATTTTCTTCTTTAAACATATTTAAACACGTGTAGAGTTCGTTTCTACAAATTTTGGAATAGTTTCTCAATACCATTTTCTTTTAACCATAAGTCTTACACTTTTTTTAAATGAAAATAAGCTTCCTCACGGCTGCTTTTGGAAACATACAAAATAAGTTAAGCTTTCAAGCTGTTGAAACGCTTTCCATGTTACACTTACATGATTTTGAAAATGAATAAAATGTCAAATGTTACACATTTTCAAAAAGATGGGAAACGCCCTATTTTTACACATGGCCTCTCTTCTATTTACTTGCCTTTGGTAGTAATTACTTCAAATTCGGGTCTTGTGGATTTCAATTTCCTTTTTTTCTTTTTATTTATTGTCAAGCTTTCGATCACGAGCTGTGATCTTCATCAGGACCTTATTCATACTAAACAATAACTATTCTTATTTATTTTATTTCTTATTTCTATTCTTATTTTTATTTATTTATTTATTTTATTTTGGTATTCTTTCTTTGCCTGTGGTAGTTAAAAAATGTCTCTCTCATGAGTCCAAAGAGGTGCAAAATATTATATAAGGTAAGTATTTTTCAAAGGAAGCAAAGTGGACTACTTATATGTTTTTGAAAAGGTGCAAAACGTGCTATTTACATGTTTTTGAAAAGGTGCAAAATACCATAGTTGGATGTTTTTAAAAAGGTACATTTGCCATTTAATTTCTTGAAAAAGTGCAAAATGTGCTATTTACATGTTTTTGAAAAGGTATAAAATGTTATTTGACATGTTTTTGAAAAGGTGGCATCTAATCAACACTTTTAACAGCTATATACTTACCGGCCACTTAAAGTTTAAATAATAGAGCGTTAGATACTATGCTTCCACTAAAACTTGAAGAATGGCCCTTTTGCTTCTCTAACCCGGACAGTCGATAAAAACTGATACATTAGCTGTTAAATATGTGTGCGTGGAGGGACTGTGAACCGCGAGTGGTGGTGTGCAGACAGACGAGAATAAAACGCAGACTTTGAGAAAGAAACCCTCGCTGTTCCGTTGATTATGAGAATCAATAAATGAATACGGGGAAAAAATGTGGCCGGTAATAAATATCTATGATAGTTGCACCCCATCCAATTTATTCTCCAAAGGTATAATAAAAGCAAATCTTAAATTCTAAAAGAAATACAAGAAAGAGGATTGACTGTGAAAGGGAAAAGTTGGTATAAAAAAAACCACTAAAACTAGCTTTTTTTTCTCATGGAAACCTTAGGCCTGATGAAATAAAATATGTGGAGAAATGTGAATGTACGTAATGCGAGGAGGTGGTTGAAGGGGAAACAAATATAAAGAAAAAGAAGGTAAAACGAGAAGTAATAAGTGCTCGAGTGAAACCACAGTCCACAGTTGTAACTAAAATAAAAGTGAGCAGCGGTTTCATGGAACGTGGGGCAAAATGCATTATGATCCTCCAAAAACTCCACGACAAGCGCACATAAAAAATCAAGGAAAAAACACACTGCGAGTTCCATTCAGCGTTTAGTTACTGAAGCAGCAAGATTGCGTTTCTACAATTCTTCAAACGACTGTTTTGTTTCCAAATATGTAAAAGCACCTTTTTCAAAACATGTAAATATGACATTTTGCACCTTTTTCAAAACATGTAAATATGACATTTTGCACCTTTTCAAAAACATGCAATAGAACGTTTTGCACCTTTTCAAAAACATGTAAATATGACATTTTACATCTTTTCAAAAACATGGAAATATGACATTTTGCACCTTTTCAAAAACATGGAAATATGACATTTTACATCTTTTCAAAAACATGGAAATATGACATTTTGCACCTTTTCAAAAACATGGAAATATGACATTTTGCACCTTTTCAAAAAGAAGTAAATATGACATTTTGCACCTTTTCAAAAAGAAGTAAATATGACATTTTGCACTTTTTCAAAAACATGTAAATAGCACATTTTGCACCTTTTCAAAAACATGCAAGTATGACGTTTTTCAGGATTTAAAAAACGAATTAAAAACACATTTAGCGCCACGCTTTGGAACCTTCAAATATATTGTAGGCATTTTACACTCATTGCTTACAAACACCAGATTTAAATAAAAACAAAGTAAATGTGTACTTTTGCCCCTTTAGTAACAACGTTGCTTCGTGTCCTACTAGTTTATACTGGACGTTTCTTCCACAGGAAATAATTTTGCTCTGCTCTCCTCAGAACTTTCCCGCCCATAACGTGAGTAGGAAGTCTCTGGATCTCCTCGGCACGTGCACTCGCCTTGTTTACAAGAAAGAAAGCGTCCACTTATATTTCCCTCAAAACCATGAACGTGAGTAATGCAGAATATTTTGAGCCAAATGCCCCGCCCTCTGAATCTCCCTTTTCAATTGTCGACGTCTCGGCAGCACATTTTATTTTTATTGACTCTTTTTTAAGACAGGAAAGCATCTCCTTTTGTTCCTGAACCACAGAACGTGCTCATCACTCTTTCATTCATGAGTCTGTATGCATTAGCAAGGAGCACTATTTTAAGTACACTTCTGAGTATACATGGGCGTCCCGCATGGACTTGAACCATTTTTCTAATTAAAATTTCTATTTCTGATGTTAACGACAGTATAGGCATTGGCAGGCAATTGTATGTCGTCTGTGTAAATGCAATATATCCCAAGTCCTTATAATGGAAAATATCATTATGTGACAAAACTAGTAAATAACACATTTCAAAACAGTCAAAACTAGTAAATGACACTTTTTAAAAACGGTCAAAACTAGTAAATGACACTTTTTCAAAACGGTCAAAACTAGTAAATGACACTTTTTTAAAACGGTAAAACTAGTAAATGACACATTTCAAAACAGTCAAAACTAGTAAATGACACTTTTTTAAAACGGTCAAAACTAGTAAATAACGCTTTTTCAAAAATGGGAAAAATCATTATGTGTGCAATTAAGCTAAAACTGGACTTGGGACAAATTGCATTTACACAGACGATGTGTATTTGGCGCAGAGAAAATAATGAGTTTCCCTTAACTTACATACCTAAGCCTAAATGAACAAATTAGAAAAAGTCAAAACTCTCACTTTGCAAATTTCAGTAGCAACATAGTAACTGAGTCTGTTGAACCATTGAACGTAGCATTCCAAATTTCGCGTTTTCTTCATGTCATTGTAGTTGGTTTCCACGTGAGTGTTGTCCTTAGCAAACGCCTGTTAAAAGCAGAAAAAGCATTTTTTAAATAGTGAAATATATAAAAATATACTAATATCGTCTACTTAAATGCAAAATCATAAGATATGCCTCAATTTCCTTGTTACTGGAAGATATATTGTGTTTCTTGACAGAATGAAAAATGCTTTGCCACACCTGAACGAATTCTTCCGGACCAATGTGAGACAAGCGCTCGAGCTCAATGTGGGTCAGCTGCTGGGCTAGCATGGTCGGGTTGGGGCAAATGGACAGTATGGATTGCTGAAATAATTTAACACAAGATGTAAGTATTAGTTCTACAATAAAATCTTAAGTAAACACATTCAAAGCGTTATTTTCAAAGCATTTATTTCAATTCTATAAATTTTGAGCAAAAATTTATAGAATTGAAATAAATGCTTGGGATTCCAAGTATCCGATAATTTCGAAAGCTCATTGACGCCATTGTTAAAATGGTACACCAGTTTTTTAGTAAGCTTTGAAAAGCATCAATTATTCCCATTTTAAAATGTGAGAGCCGTAATTTCACATTTTATAGATCAGTTAGCCTACTGAAAATTTCCGTTGGTTGTACATTTTTTTTTAAAGTTTCTTTCACCTCACAAACCGTTTCGGTAATTACATATGTGTGGGCTTTTATTGGAAAATTGGAATACAGCACGGATCTCTATTATCTGTACTGCTTCATTTTTAGTTTTGTTTTTTTTTGTAAAGAAAAGAAGATGTAGGTACATATATGTTTAGAGTACTGTACAAAAGCATCTTTATTTATTGTTAGTTGAGGATTTCCTAATTCAAACTTCTACGACAGGACGATGGATTTTAGGATTTTCAAGGAAAGTGCCAATGTTTGTTCGCATGCATTTTGATGATCTTCTAGGAAAGGCTACAATCAGAGATTTCCATTTCAATGCATTTATAAATATAAATTCTACAGGCTTCACCCATTACATCCCATTCATCTTGTGAGGTCCGTTCTACTTGGAAAAACTATTTTATTCCAAATCTAATCCCCTCTCACTCCTCCCCGATGACAGTTATAATGCATTGAGTCCTCACATGTATTTTTATTTGTTAATTTTCATTTTGATTTTCAAATGCTATTTTTCATTGTAACCGGGAGGACGAGCTAAAAGCTACCCGGAATAGCCAATGGATCGGTCATCTATGTATTGTGTACACGTATAATTTATAAACTCCTGTATCCGTATTTTTACTCTTGAATAAAAAAAAACATGGAGGAAATTGGTGGATCGAAATTCGAAAGAGACTAATAGTCACTTTTGACATTCGTCAGCTTAAATGTTTTGCAAGAGAAATTCGTTTTCAAAAGTTTTTGGTTATGGTATTTTAAAATTAAATCCATACTGTTGAACGTGGTTTTTATAATACCAGTCATTTTTGAAAAAGATTTTTGAACAAAAACATGTTTCGAGAAAAGCTATTTCATAAAAACATGTTTCAAAAAAAGTTATTTTATGAAAACAGACATTTTGAAAAAGTGTGGATGGAAATGGATACTTCAAAAAAGTGTTTTCATAAAAGCAGTCATTTAGAAAAGACGTTTCAATGCAAAAACTGACAACCAAAAACTAATTCAAAACAGAATTTTTGAATGTTGTTGACGATTGAAAGAAAATCTCAACAAAAATCTTGTAGACTCCAAACATGGGCGATCCCTTCTATTAAAACTACCTAGAGTAGTGCTAGAATAAAATGGAAAAAAAGTATAGCAAGTGCCAGGGCCATGGCCACAGTCTATGTGTCTGTCTACTATGTATATCTAACCGAATAAATGTTGAGAAGGAAAGAGTTTGAAGTTACTCATAACATAACAAAAAAAATCGGATTAGCTGGAAATTATGCTCCTTTCTCAAGTATAAAGAACAAACTTGATGCTTCCAAATTCCGAAATTCCGAATCCGACCCGAAAATAAGACGAAAAAAAACGGGATTTTCCCCCACATTCCATTTCTTTCTTGCTAAAAATCAAGTGCTTACCGCTGTAACTGGATCACCTAAGGCCGCTTCAGTATTGATTCGTTGAATAAAGTCTTCATATCTTTCCAAAGCTGTGAGTCGAGCTAGAAGTGCAGTTAGTAATTGGGAGACGTCTTTCCGGATCTGTTCGAGGGCACGTAAGAGAAATGTGACAGGTAATGTTTTACTCATGTATTTATGACTCGAATATTTACAACTGAAACTAGAACACTCACAAATAATCCAAACTAATCATACTTTCATTTCTTTATTACTGGCACGCGTCCCTCAGTAGCTATAAATATATCCGTCAGGCCTACACACACACACACACACACAAATCTAAACTCAACTTGCACAATTACCAACAAATTACTGAGATTCAATAGAAGAAGCAAAATGGGGCAAATAGATTTTTCCGTAGAACTAACATTGATACAACAAGCATCCGTTGCAGTGCTGTAGATTACATAAGGTCAAAAGATCTGTGGGAGGAAATCTTCGAGCTTGGAAATAAAAATCCAAATCAGGACGCACGTGGTGCTTTGCTTTTGCCAACAACAGTCAGGGGCTGTTCATAAATTACGCTTGCATTTTTCAAAATTTATTTTACCCCCCCCCCCCCTCCCAAAGGATGCTGTGCACCTTTTCGAAACTGTATCCAGTTATAACATCTTTTTGAAAGTGTTAATTTATTATTTTGACCTTTTTGAAAGTGTTAATTTATTGTTTTGACCTTTTTGAAAGTGTTAATTTATTGTTTTGACCTTTTAGAAAGTGTTAATTCATTGTTTTGACCTTTTTGAAAGTGTTAATTTATTGTTTTGACCTTTTTGAAAGTGTTAATTCATTGTTTTGACCTTTTTGAAAGGGTTAATTTATTGTTTTACATCTTTTAAAAGTGTCAGCTTCTTATTTTACATCTTTTAAACATGTCATTTTATTGTTTTGACCTTTTTGAAAGTCTCAGTTACTGGTTTTGAACGCTTTTGAAAATGTTAATTTCTAGTTTTGACAGCCTTGAAAAAGTTAATTTCTAGAAAAAGCACTTTTGCAAAGCATTCTTTCCATGGTTTCCCAGTTGTGAATAGGTTTAATTCAAAGCTTTACAGGCGTAATTTCTGACCAGCTCCCAAGTCACAAGTAGTGTAAATATAGTGTCTGTATATGTATTTAGCAAAGGCTGTATAGGTAGGTTCTTTGACGTACATATAACTAGGAAATACGGAGAGCGACTGCTGGTTCACTCTCCTTCCTCTTTCACGGTAGCCACCACTGCAACAAAAGCCAAAAGGTGCTGACGACATGGGATAATAAATACTAGCGATCTCTACGCACCAGCCAAAAATGTTTTTTTTATCCCTTTGATTAATTATTATTGAACTTATTTCAAGTCGCAGTCCTTTGTGCGGGGGTTATTATGGCTAAAGCTCCGATTAAAATGTAGTACAACACAACCATTTGGATTTCGATGAGGATTTCAATCCCCCTTCCTGACTATTCCAGTCGTTTAGCCCCTAAATTCACGAACTCAAATTGTTTTATTTCAAATAAATCCAACTGTCCCCTCTACAGCTTTTACGCTACGACTATGAGCTGTGATTCGGATTTTATAGATCAATTTGTGTCCTGTATGAAGAAGCAAAACGGCCCGGCCCGTCAGGATTTTTTAAAATAAAGCTATGTAGGCAGTATAGTATGTAGAACATAGGTACGTGCATAACCAAAGCTGTTCTAAAGCCCATTTTGAAGAAGCACAATTTTCAAAACTGTAAAACTGGGTTTTGTCCATTTTCGTGTTTTACCTCTTTTCAAAAACGTGTAAATAGTGTATTGCGCTTCTTACGAAATCACAAAATTGTATTTCCGTTTCTCAAAACCGTTAAAATTTCTTTTTCCCCCTTTCAAAAAGGCAAAAATGTACTATCGGTCTTACAGTCTCGAGTGTTTATTCTAATAATTACGTTTTAAAAAAGAGTCAGAACTAGTAATCAAGTTTTTCAAAAGGTATAAAACAAAATATTAGTATTTTCAAACAAGTCAAAACTATTGTTTAGCCTTTTAAAGAAAGTGTAAAACCAAGTATTGCAGTTTAGAACGGGCTTCGAAAATCGTAAAAATGATTATATAGTTTTATTGTTTCTCACAGTTTGAATGAATTCAATTTATTAGCCCATTTTACTACTAAGACTAAGAACCCATTTATGCCTCGCGGCTATCCGGCTATCAGTTACATAGTCCCTTTCAGCTCAAGGCTATTATTACACAACAACAAATACCTAGGCTGCTTGAACTGAACAAAATGGCAATGACAAATCGACAAACATAAAAAAAGCTGACCATTAGAAACACGAAACTTTAGAAGCCAAGACCATTGGGATTTTTGCTTACCGGCGGATCCAAAGCGACACATTTTTGGGTGATAGTTCGAACGTGGGCCATCATTCTTTCATCCCGGAAGTCATATGGAAATAGTTCTGCCCACTCTCGAAGCAGCCGAATGAAGTTGGACACCACTTTCGTTTCCTTTGGTGAAATCTGCGTCGTGGACCACAGAGCAGAAGCAACAAAAAATACAGTCAAAATATTTTCATTTCTTTTGCTTTCGCTAATTAAAAACCTATTTAAAACGCAACATATTTTTGTAATTCCCTTCACATTCTATTTCATTCATTCATTATTAATTCATTCTGTCTTTTTTCTAAATTAAAAATTAATTACAAGGACAGAGATACAGGAAAAGACAGAAGAGGGGAAAGAAAACACAAAAATTACACACAGAAATATAAAACTGAGCGTGCCCCGGCCATTTTCCAGGGGAGATTTTATGAGGATTTATGACTCGAGTCTCAGTAATGATAGTAGAGATAAGATGCATTTAAAAGGAGGGAGAAACTTACATATTTGGAGGAATTGTGCTGACTAGGGAATGCAACTTTGAAGATATGACCAAGAAGCTCATGAGGACGAATATAGAGTCGAGATGAGAGGAGAAAGGCAAAGATAAATGCTCGATCTGCATAATACGTTTCGGTGGGAACTAAATGCTGAATCAGCGCTTCTAATGTTCCCGAGATCAAATTTGTATTTTCATAAACTAGAGCCTGTAAGGGAGACAAATCATTAAATAGGAGCATTAGACACACATTTTAGACTCTTTTTAAATCCAATCCAAGTAGGCAGTAGGTAAGTCCACTCTGCTGCGATATCATCACTAAATTAATGCTATTTTCATCTTTCAGGCTTCTTCATTAAAAAGTTTTATTTTAATGGCTGGCTCTTCTGTCCCCAGTCTCGAGTTAAGCTGTTGAGACTATACATAGCACGGAAGAAGTTGCCATTGCCATTTTGCCATCACAATGGTACTTATGTAGATACAAAGTTTTTGAACGCAAAAAAAGGTGAAGACGTACAGTGGGTATATGGCTTCGTGACCCGTGACAGTATCACATGGGAATTCGCTTTGCGTTGCACATTTCATTCATAAAAAATAATTTCAGCTCAGCTATAATATTTTATCCCATTCGGAAAAGGCACGTTAAACTGACCAAGCTTGCACTATGTGCATAGCTAGCTGCATACAAAGTACAGATTAGTATAGCTTAGGCATATCCTTCGTCATCATCTATAGGTATGTATATTATACAGTGTGCTCGTAAACCGCAAACGTTCAGTAAAAAGTCAAAAGTGTCTACAGTAATTTTTCCCCAGTTCTTTAGCAGCCGTCAAAACGATTTAAAATCATTTCAAAAATTTTTGTGTTTGTGTTGCTTTGAAAACTGTGATGGATTTGTTACTATATAGCCTACAAAACCTAAGGGGAATTTTTTATTATAGATTTACACTGGCAGTGGCAGTGGCACTGCCAATGCTAACAAAGATGCTTGACGCTTTTACTATGGCACTATTTTTTTTTTTACTAGCTGTAATGTTTTATTGCAAATCAGACAACGTCACAATAATGCAATGTGAAAGAACGGTGCCTGTGGTGAACTTAGTTTTAAATTTATTTTACGGTTAAACGTAGGTAGGTAGGCATTTATATAAAAACGAAAGGATTAAGATTTAGAGTGGGATGAAATACCTGATGTTACATAATTGAATGTGGATGGGATGCCAAGTTTATTTTGTATGACAATGACGTGGGCAACTGAGAATTCGTTGGAAATTCGGATTAACCTCTTTAAAACGGGAATATATCTAATTTTACATCTTTTTGAAAATGGCAATTGCTAGTTTTAACCCTTTTCAAAATGGTGGTTTCTAGTTTTGACATTTTTTAAAATGGCAATTTCTAGTTCTAATTCTGATCTTTTTGAAAATGGTAATTTCTGGTTTTGATTTTTTTCAAAATAGTAATTTTTAGTTTTGACCTTTTTTTAAATTGTAATTTTAAAAAATATATAAATCCGATCATTTTGAAAACGTTAGTTTCTTGTTTTGACCTTTTTTTGAAAACGGTAATTTCTAGTTTTGAACTTTATAAAAATGCTATTTTCTTGTTTTGAACATTTTAAACGTGTTATTCACTAGTCTTGAATGTTTTTGAAAACTGTAATTTCTTCTTTTGACCATTTTGAAAAGGATAACTCTAGTTATTTGCCTTTCTGAAAATGTTCATTTCTAAAACTGACCTTTTTGAAAACGGCAACTTCTTGTTTTTAACATTTTAATAGTTTTAACTCACTACAGTTCTGAATATTTTTGAAAGTGTTAATTTCTAGTATTGGCCGTTTGGAAAAAGTGATGCAATTTGTAGAAAAAACACACTTTTGTAAAGAATTCTTTTCCATAATGGTTCCCCAGTGTTCGGAATAGGTTAATGGGCATATTTGTTGTAAATTATGTTTGTTTATGTACTACCACACCGTGGAATGTACACTCGTTCTGTGCCTTGAACGATCAATTAAAGTCTGCGTGCCTTCCCTGTACTTTGCTCCTTGCCTCGCACTTTAGTACATTGTAAATCTTCCATGCTACGCGCAATTTATTTACAGTCCCGTACATATCGTCGCCAACTTCCAAAATGCGATAAAATCCGTCTAGATACATTTTTCCTTAAAGGCAGTACACGCCACACGATTACTATCTTACAAGGAAAACAAACCGTCCACATCGCGATCATCGACATGCATCTTTGTGTCCCTTCAAAATGTAGCTACAAAACATTCACAGATGTTTTTCAGCTTGAAAAAACTGTATCTCCAAATACAAATAGGCTCAAAAAAACATTAACACTATATTTAGGTATGTACCATTTACGTTATTTTCAATAGAGCGCGACACTCCATGGCCATATTTGCAATGTTTTATAGGCGCCAAACACTACTGTAGTTCGTAGTTTACATTTTTTTTAAAAAAAAGACAGCAAAATTATTAGACAAATTATTTACACCTTTAACGGCAAAACTTGGTACTTAACTAAACCGCTTTTACAAAAGTTGCAAAATGTTTGTTACATAGTTATAGACACGAAGGCCTTTAAAAGTCAAAAGTGTGCAAACCACAATACATTAGTTGCATAAATATCGTCGGTTAAGAGGCAAAATGGGCTACAACCGTACAACCAACTATAGTGGTGCATTTTTTTAAAAGCCTAAGGTGGATATGGGCCCTTTTGCTTTTAGTTATATTTGCCTCTAAACCGACGATATGACAGATCTAGACTGTATTTAGGCGGCTATTGCACATTTATTACACATACATTGTTCTATTCTCCTGGCGGTCTTTACTGTTGCATGTTCAAGGAGCGTTAGAACACCTCCCACTTACAAGTAGCTCGTTCAAGCCCGGGGTAGGAAATACAGAGTAATATGTTCTTAGAGACTTACATGTTCCCAGTTGTTGACAGATTTGAGATTTGCTCCATGATTGGTAGCTACATGGAAAGAATGCGAGTTGGAGTCCTCGGCAGCTGCTGACTTGGGCCCCGTGGATGATGCTAACACCATTTTGTCCTCACTGGATGGAAACGATGGGCACGCTCCGGCTGAGTCTGAGCTGAGCGGCATGCTCTGTGTATTTTAAATTAAAAAAAAAATTAAGACACAAGACACAACACAACACAACAAGAACAAGAATTTCCCTCAGACTTTTTTTTCTCTGTGCATGTGTCACCCATTAAACATGCTCCATGTGGTTTTCCCTAGACACTCTGTCCACGATCAAATGATACCGTCACTGTGTCACTGACAGCACTTGTGCTTCCCTCCTGTCTCTCTTTTTTTTAAAAGTGAATACCTACTTTACGTTTACGCTTACGTCCTTTACATAATCTCAATCTGCATCGGTATTGTTTACCATTATGCACACGCTTTACAAATCCGCCCGAAGAAAACAAACGGAAAGCAGTGCAGTGCAAGCAGTGGCTTCAGAGCTTCTAAGGCTCTCTAAGCACACGGAATTGAATTTAATAACACATTTAAAAAATGTAAATAGATTTTTTTAAATTTTCCATTTAAAAAATATAAATGAGACTAACATAAGAGATTTTGTTGCACCGGTGAAATTTTTGAAATTTCCTTGCACAGTAGTACAATGCCATGTTAGAAGATGGATTTAATCTTGGGCAGTATCACAATAATTTTCAATTTAAATGCTAGCGGAAAGACGGTGGTGGTGGTAAAGAGAAGACTCGTTGTGAAGCACATATTTGAAGAGTAGAAAATGGTCACTGGAAAGGTAGTTTGAGTTGAAAGCTTGTGTGGGCTGCTGTTGTGCTTATCAGCTGAGGGAATTCCCGAAAGGAAAGGACAAGACACGTAAGACGCCTCTCCGTAAAAGGAAAACTGGCGGAGAAAATCATTTGGCATGTGGTTTTCGTGAAAATTTTTGTGAAGAGTGCTAAACTGGCGGCTGAAACTCCGTCCGTGCGTCGACGCGCTTATACGAACGTACATATAGAATCTACCTTTGCTTTGTGAAAATACTATATGCATATAGGCTCCCATCTCACCTAGCTTAGCTCCCTCTTTTTCCCCCAAATCATGTGTTCTTAATGCATTGGAATGGAAATTTGAATTAGTCACCTTTTTGCAAGCTGGACTTTAATGCATAATAATATGTACATAAATATTTTCAAATAATCAATTGTCCACAAATTATTATTCTACCAGCCTCCTACCTGCCTGCCTAAAGTACTTACCTACCTACCTACATACAAAGCATCCATTCAAAATTAACCTATTCGGAGCTGCGAAACCATCAACCATGGGAAGAATGCTTTGTTAAAGTGTTTGTTGTACAATATAAACTTTTTCAAAAAGATAAAAACTAGTAACTAACATTTTTGAAAAAGGTTGAAACAAGAAATGAGGGTTTTCAAAGAGGTCAAAACTAGTAACTACCATATTTGAAAAAGATCAAAACAAGAAATGAGCGTTTTCAAAAAGGTGAAAACTAAACTAGTAACTAACAATTTTGAAAAAGATCAAAACAAGAAATGGGTGTTTTCAAAAATTTCAAAACAAGAACATGCTGTTCTGAAAGACATGTAAAGCTGGATATTATTTCCTTGTCGGAAAGGTTAAAGAGGCACATTTTCGACAACTAAACAGCTTAAAAACATTGCCAGTAAATTCGACCAAAGATAGATGGATAGCACTAGACAAGAATAATGGCCAATGGGTTGTTTTGTGTTAGTAGAACTTGTTTGACGTTTGATTAACGAGGATGTAACCGACAGCAATTAATGTTCATATATTTTATGATTAGACATAAAATTAGCCATCCTGCTCATTTCTCTTCATATCTGTACGTAATGAGAATAATGACATATTATGACTTCCAGTCACGCACTTGTCATTGTCGTCTGACGGCCTAATCATGTGGAGTCGAATTGGAGAGACGCAATTGGGCTGGAAGCATCTCCTCAGCCAATGTTTTGGCTGTGGGAAAAGTATGTTTGGGTGTCAATTTTTTTATTCCTATTATACACATTGCCGTTTACTTTCCATCGTTAGATTACCTACATTTATATTTTAAAAAGGAATGTACTTTTTTGTACTCTTGCGTAGTAATAAGGTACCTAGTGTGTTATTATATATTACGGTGTCTTTAAGGAATTTAATTTTTCTGAACCCTGCTGCCTTCTATATCTATCAGCTATACTGCCTAGCTTCTACAGTTTTTAGATTGTGTTTGAAAAACTCATTTCACACACACCATCCCAACCAACCCAAAGATACGCCACCAAGAAAATTCAGAAATAATATTTTGGCAATCCAATGGCAGCTGTTGCTGCACATCTTGTCACAGCAGACAGAAGGGCTTTACTTTCAAAAGTCGCATCTCAAACTCTCATCACGGGGCAGAAGCACCTATGATCACCAACTATTTAAATGCAATATACTGCTCGTTACTTTTAGTAGTACTGAAGAGGCAAAGTAGCCCAAATTAGATAGATAGATAGATAAGTTTATTCATTAGTTGTTCCATGGCCATTGCCCTTACAACCCCAGATATTGTACAATAATTACATTCGTAAAATAAATTGAATTAATTGATCCTTGATTTCGTGTGTCAAAGTCGTTTGATATCGTGTACTTAATTTAATAATGTTAATATAAAGATAAATAAGTAATATATACATTTGTTGTGCAGTTAGCATAAAGAAAAGTTATCGAGCCGTTCCTTGAAAACAAACAAAATTAAAACAACGAACATAGATGGGCATTTTCGAAATATGGTGAAATAATCTATGTTTCTTAACGGCATAGCCAGTGTTTCTGGGTTCTGGGTCTACATGACCCCTACTAATTGTGCAGTTAACATAAAGAAAAGTTATCGAGCCGTTCCTTGAAAAAACAAGAAAAAAAAACCTCGACTGTGGATTAAAAAGGGAGTTGAAGGGAAAACAAATTAATCTGTCGGATTGATTGATTTAGATATACTTCCGACTTTTCTCCAAAACTGGTGCAATTTAGCTATCAGTTCTTCATTACATTTCTCGTCCGTGAACAATGTGGATATATAATTCTGTCGGTTTGTTCCTATCCACTAAGTAGCCCAAAGTACAACTGAAGTTTTATTGTTCCATGCAAAATGCCTCTGCAGCGTTTTGGTTTCTTTTTTTAACTAAAAAGGCATTGACGCATGCAACTAGTGACTGCTTTACAGCAAGCTGCCAATGGCATTGCTCAAAAACGAATTTACTGCGTTTTACACTTTTTTAAAAACACATTTACAGACATAGACACTTTTAACTTGCACCTTTTCACAAATTTGTAAATAGAGAACAAGATGCATCTTTTAAAAACCAAGGAAATAGAACATTTTGAACCTTTTCGAAAGTTCTTAATTTGAACATTTTTCATATTTTCAAAAATGTGTAATTTGAGCATTTTGCATGTTTTCAAAGTGAGTAATTTGAGCATTTTGCTTGTTTTCAAAAGTGCGTAATTTGAGCATTTTGCATATTTTCAAAAATGCGTAATTTGTGCATTTTTCATCTTTTCAAAAATTCGTAATTTGAGCATTTTGCATGTTTTTAAAAGTGAGTAATTTGAGCATTTTGCATGTTTTCAAAAGTGCGTCATTTGAGCATTTTGCATGTTTTCAAAAATGCGTCATTTGAGCATTTTGTATCTTTTCAAAAATGCGTAATTTGAACCTTTTGGAACTTTTCCAAAGTGTGTGAATACTACATTCAACAAGTTTCAAAAATGTGCAAATAGAACAAAGCATTTTTTTAAACTTGCAAAACCATTCAAACACGAGCCATTTTGTTTCTTCAGTAGCGCCTTTGGCATAATTTTAGGTGACACAAAGCGCTCCTCTCACACACCAACTTGGTTGATGTAATGGATAACGAATGGTTGTTCTCACACCACTTGATCCTTGAATTTAATTTCTATTTAACAGATGGGTGAAATTAGTGGTTTTCACGTTGATAATTTTTATACAGTGTCATTACAAGTTCTGGCACTTGAAACAAGATAAAAACTATTTCTAATGAATAGGATATTGTCACCGTTTTAATTACCCATAACTGTCAAAAGTGGAAGTGGAAAAAAAACCAATTAATTTCGAAACTCAAGGTATGGAATGTCGAGTAGAAGCAAAAATGTTTCAAATTGAAAGACTTTTTAGCCTTCCCCTCCAGCTTTTCCCTACTCTCGTCCGCCTATATACATAGTCTTCGTAATAAAATCAAGTATGAAGGAAACTGAAATGAATTGACTCGGCAGTCGCCTCTTGTTAGATGGAAAAAGTTGGAAAGTTTTTATCAAAAATAGTTGGTAATGAATACACAAATGTCTGTATAATAATTTTACTACTACTGCAAGTTCAACTTCGAACGGGTCAGAAGTCAGTGTGGCGCTCTCGCCCTGCTCTCTCTCTCTCTCTCTCTCTCTCTGTATAAGGTGTGTGGCGGGTGGCTGGTTTGGTGTAAGGAATTTTTTTATGTGTTTGCTTGCAAGTAAAAGTAAGCCTTCCGTCTACTTCTACTTGGGTGCTGAAAGGCCATGGAAAATGATTGTACTTTATTTAAATGTGGGGCACAGGGAGCAGCGTGGAGAAGAATGAAAATGAAATATCTTTTGCACATGTTCAAAACTACTTACATTATTTATAATGGCAGAGAACACAAATAGAGAATTGAGGGGTTTTTCACAAAGTACGTCATGGACAAAAATTGAAAATATTGTCACTTTTACTACAGACAGTAATAGAGCCTTTTCAAAATTACATGCCAACGACCGTTTCACCATGTTTTCAAAAACTTTAACACGAAGCTGTAAACAGGATTGAAATACCTGCTTATAGGTAATTTGTTAATTTGTTGACAGCTAATTTGTTAACCTTTTCGAAACGGTAATATACTTAGTTTTGTATGTTTTTGAAAATGGTGATTTCTAGTTTCGCATGTTTTTGAAAATGGTAATTTCTAGTTTCGCATGTTTTTGAAAACGGTAATTTCTAGTTTCGCATGTTTTTGAAAATGGTAATTTCTAGTTTTTTGACGTTTTAAAAGTGTTATTTACTAGTTTTGACTGTTTTGAAAAAGCGTTATTTACTAGTTTTAACTTTTTTAGAAAAAGTGTTATTTACTAGTTTTGACCCTTTTGAAAAAGTTAATTTCTAGAATTAAACACTTTTGTAAAGCATTCTTTCCATAGCTCCGCAGTTCCTAATAGGCTAAAAAACATGTTTTGCCTTTTTGAAAAGTAAATCGATCTGGAAATGCCTAAATGATAAATTGTGCTTGGCTTTGCCTGGAAGGGTTATGACGATGATGTCATATTTGGAAGGTCCCTGAGATGAGACTGGATGGCTTCCCTATCTAAATCTAAAGCATAATCTTAAGCAATAATGCAATGAACGGATATCTGCAGAAAGCCCAGCCTTAGCCACATACGAAGGTGCTCTATCACGAAAGGTTTCTGTCGGTCACGGCCACCCTGGTCATACACATAATGTGTGTCTACTTAAGTATGTACGGTGCACAAGTAGGTAGGCAAAGACGGGAAGGAGTTTGTAGTAGCAACACAGTAGACAGACAGTAGTAAAGAGTGGTAGAGAGTGGCAATAAAATGTTAAAAAAGAACAACTGAAACTCATTATTTCTTATGTCAGACTGGGGTCTATTATATTTCTAGTCCATTGGAATAAAATTAATTAATTACCTTTCGAGTGTATGTTGACCCCGGTGATCCATCAGAGGTGGTGGTGGTTGGGGAGGAGGCCACGGTTCCGAATATGCTTGGCTGTAGTCAAATCAATAAAAGACTGTCAGATCCACCATCACACTTCCAAATTACACACATTTAACTCCACTGCCTATCCATACTGTACTATACTACACATACACACATCTGCATTTGGCGATTTAGCATGGAGCCTTGGAATGTAACTGTAATTCAAACTGACATCGTTAAAAGCATAAAGTAGCAAAAGTATAGCTCCTTGTCATTGTAGATTCCTAGTCGTAATCGTAATCGTAATCCTAAAGGCAAGCTCTAAAGCACTCAATGGTCAAACAAATTACATACATTATTCATTTGCATACGATTTGGCCCTGTACAAACAGTCTGCATGCAAATATTCACTTGCCATGTACATGCCGCTAATGAAGAAGCAAAGAACGCACTTTTTTTAAATTGTACTACAAACAAAGTACACTACTTGAAAATTAAGCACATAATACATTTTGCAACTTTTCGAAAGCCTTAAATAGTGCATTTTGCACCTTTTTAAAAGCCTTAAATAGTACGCTTTGCACCTTTTTGAAAGCCCTAAATAGTACATTTTGCACCTTTTCGAAAGCCTTTAATAGCACATTTTGCCCCTTTCTGAAAGCCTTAAATACATAGTACAATTTACACCTTTTCGAAAGCCTTAAATAATACGTTTTGCACCTTTTCGAAAGTCTTAAATAGTACATTTTGCATCTCTTTGAAAGCCCTAAATAGTACATTTTGCACCTTTTTGAAAGCCTTAAATAGTAAATTTTGCACTCTACTAAAGCATGCGAAAATAAAGTCAAGAAAGTGTGTTATGAAAATAGGCCACTTTGCCTGTAGCAAAAACTTCGAAGCCCACTTTGCTTCTTCAGTGACTATAATGCAATTATTAGGATTAGGACTGTAAGTCACGCATACAAAACGGTACTTGTAGCTTTCAAACTTTAAACTATTATTGCCACCGTTCAACACCAGCAGCTGTACTTGAGGGAAAGCCACAACCACAGCAAACTAGACAAAGTATCATATTTTGTGGTATTTAAATGAATGCATGCAACCAATTAAGAGTAAGCTTATATGTAGTAAATGTGTGTGTACATAGTTTACTGAATATAATTTACCTATGTTGGAATGGAGCCTATACAAAACCCGTGTAAGCCATCTACCAAACTATGTACCAACAAGCGAAAGACGTTAAAAAGGAGTGTACCGTCTAAAATAGAAGGATGAAATTCAATGAAAATGTGATCTATGGGCTGGGGAATCAGGTAACGTCTGGGAAAATGTACTACCATCAAATAATCAGAATTTACAACTGTCGGGAAATAAATCTGACGCGTCCTTGAATGCATTCCAGTTCCAGAAGCTTAAAACTCTACATGGCTACCTGACCTTCACTCAGTCAGTCTTTCCTATGCTTATCAAAATCTATTTACATCTATCATCAGCACACTTCATAATCCCCTATCATATCAAAAGGCGATAGAGATACATAGCAAGGGATTGATTATGTGGAGAACTGCATTCAGAATTCAGATTCAGTCAATTCTTACAGGCTATATGAACACCAGAAGGCCTTTATTAGTATTAAATTACCATAAGTATCGCTCTATATCTCGGCTTAAGATGCAAAATGCCGCTTACTCGATAATTCTTAAAAGCGAGGTAAATCTGTAAGGAAAGTTTTAAGATGCAAAATAACGAGGATCTTCAAAATCTGAAAATGACCAATGTCGCATATTTTGAAAAAGTACAAATACAGGTTTTGCACTTGGTAGAATGTGTAAATTGAAGTTCTGTATGTTTCAAAGAGTACAAATTCAACTTTTCCATGTTTCAAGGAGTGAAAATCGAGTTTTTGCATCTTTTTAAAAACAGCAATTGGAGATTTTGCACCTTTTTAAACCGTGTAAATCCAGGTTTTGCATATTTGAAAAAGTGTGACTCCAGTTTTTGCACCTTTTTAAAAATGCAATTCCAGATATTTTTGCATATTTCAAAATGTGCAAATCTAAGTTTTGTAGGCAGCTACGTTTCAAAAAGTTTTACATCCAAGGCAACAATTTTGTTTCCCAAGGCTCAAATCGAAGTTTTGCATACTTTTTAAAAGCATAAAAAGAGTTTTACCATTCCTAATCTTAAAGAGCCGATTTTATCAATATACGTAGGTACCTACCTAGGTATGCATATCATGAGAAAATGGGAAAATATTGTGCTTTTTTTCAGTCTTCATCGAAACGCGGCATTGTGCATCTCTAGAAACGATACACTTGAACATACATAGATACCTACA
Source organism: Dicyrtoma fusca (assembly GCA_034695205.1). Classification (NCBI taxonomy): domain Eukaryota; kingdom Metazoa; phylum Arthropoda; class Collembola; order Symphypleona; family Dicyrtomidae; genus Dicyrtoma; species Dicyrtoma fusca. Next base: position 7,673 of record JAQFZC010000914.1, on the reverse strand, counting down.
TTAAATCCCCTACTTTCTTCCTCATCCCAACGACTGAAATAGAAACAGAGAAAAGAAACAAGAAATAGAAATAGAAATATGTAGTAGCCGAAAGGAAAACAATCTGTAGCTCATAATATCTATGCATTCCACTAGATTTGTTTCTCTTCCTTTTTCTTTCGCTTCATCGTTTTCTGTAACTACCTAATCTATTATTTTTGTCCAGCCTTGAGGAACCCTGTAAAATAACTGCCATAAATTTGAACTCTCTGCAGTCCATGTTTCTAAAAGCGTGAGGCTAAAAGCTACTAGCATACAAATTATGATTAGATATATGAAAAAGTGAAAATGCATGTTCAAAAGTTCCGTTAAAAATCACAACCAAAGGCAAAAAATCCAGCGTAATGCACCTACCAACATACACTTTGCAAGCAAAAGCATAGATCTGCCGTATGTTACTACATATGTACATATTTTTAATAAAGTTTCCCCCCAGAAAATCTAAATTATTATTCAAATTACTTAAAGCTGGAAGCAGGTTTTGCCCATAAAATCAAAAGGCGAGCGCACACCTCTCCTTCTTATGTATGTACATACAAAACATCAGTATGTACATAGGTACATACATACATACGAATATGCCGCACTTAAAAAGTAGGTAAATAGTTTCAATAAAATAAAAAAACAAAATAATATTTTGCAATAATAATTTCTATAAATAATCTATGAACTACTGTATGTACAGCAATAATAATTATACAGCATCTCAATAAAATTAAATAAAGAGTTGATTGTATCAGAAACAATAAATTTTTATTGTGTCTTACATCTGTACACAGCATCATAACTCCTTGGCTACTTGGACTAGTATTGTAAGAATTTGTATTATAGTCGATAGCCAAAAAACACACGTTTTAGCACTAAGCAGAAAGTATGATGGATTGAATTAGTGAATAATGATTGTTTTCATAAATCAAGTAAATCTTCATTCATCTGTATTGATTATTGATGCTTTTATAGTTCATAGAAACTCGGTCTATTTTCAAAACAGAGCTACAGTAACTAATAAGTGTGTATGTATATACATAGGTACCTATATATGTACTATTTACAGCATTGTAGTTTTTAGTAATTATTGTAATAATTACACGTATGAACATATTTTCCTGGGTCTGCCTGGCTTGGCAAAATACTTGGCTTGTCATGGTAAAATGGCAATGGCATTGGCTTAGAAATTGAAATATACTACTTAACAGTGTCAGTGTTAGTTTAGTCTAGAATCTAGAATCTAAAATCAGAGTCAGTCTAACACATGAAGGAATGGAAATGTGATCAACACCTTTTTGTTTACAAAGTATGTGTGGATACATATATGACAGATATATATATATAGGTATGTACATGTATGAAGAATAGTAAAAATAAGATTATTTTGTACAGCAGAAGCAATCACAGAGTAAATACTGTAAGTAGACTAATACTACTAGTTGTAAAAATAAATACCCACAGGACAGATATACAGATTAAATAGAGATTGGACACATGAGATCATATGGAAAAGTATTGCAGTTAGAGTTAGATAGCCCAAGAATACATACAAGGGATTAAGCTTGTAAGCTTGCACGGTTATATATACATTGGATTTTATCATTATATTATGAAAATACCATAAAGGAGGTTAGATAGGTTACTTCCTAATTGTAGTATTGTATGGCTGTTAGCTCCCTTAACTAGGCTATTATCGATACACGCTTAAAATATTAAAATAGAAGAGCTGTGAAGAAGGACACTCATCGTTGTTTTTGTTGTTGCTATCTGGAGTACCTATGCGTATTGGTTTTTGGTATATTGCCATTGCATTGATTATTTTTAAAAATAATAATAATAATAATTACAATTAAGTATTAGTAATAGTTTGTATTTTTCCCTATGTAATATCTAAGTACACTACCTAATTACGATTACGACTATCTGTACGTAATACTTTTGAGATTGATTGCATATTTGCATACAAGGAGTTGTTAATTTCTTAATTCTTGGTAGCATTGCATTAGAAAGCCCTTGAATGACTTGAGAATTAATTTATAATAAAATACAGAACATAATCCTATCTACAAATTTTTATTATTATTCTAATTATGTAGATTGTAGATAGATGGAATAGAATATATCCTGGATGAAGAGGCATTGTGGGGTAAGAGCCTGTTGAAGCAAGTCCGTACAATTTAATTGTTTTTACCTTCGTTTATAAAAACTGTAAATACCTACCCATTTAGCACTTTTTGAAACATTGTAAAATTCGACTTTATACCTTTTTTTAAATGTGCAACTTAAACGTGCAACGTTTATACTTCCAAACATACGAGAGCCCATATTTACACTTTTGTGAAATGTGTAGACTGCTACTGGTACTTTTTCAACAGGAGTAAAACTGCGATTTACACTTAGTTTTGAAGTACGCTTCCGTGTGGGCCTCGGGGAAGCGATTTACACTTTTCAAAAGCAGTAAAACTCCTATTTACACTTTTTCAAAAGTAGTAAAACTGCTACTGACGCATTTTCAAAAGTTGAAAGTAGTAAAACTGCTATTTACACTTTTTCAAAAGTAGTAAAACTGCTACTGACACATTTTCAAAAGTTGAAAGTAGTAAAACTGCTATTTACACTTTTTTAAAAGTAGTAAAACTGCTTTGACACTTTTTCAAATGGAGTAAAACTGCTGTTTAAATTTTTTTAAAACAAATAAAACTGCTAGCCACACTTTTTCAAAAGTGTGCAAGAGTGGTATTTACACTTTTTAGAAGCTCTGGTAAAAAGTTGGCTGTTGGGACTTACGCCAAAAGGTCGCTAAGGGGACGCTGGACTACCCCAGAATGCTCCTTCACCCACGATAAATAGAAAGTCAGCAAAAAGATTTTGTGAAGCCTCTAAAACAATCTACGGCTCTTGCAAAAGTTACTCAGAAAAATATATATGTACTCCACATGTGTTTCTGTGGATTGCATTGGATGGAAGTGGAAATTCACAACACACAAGGTCTGCCATTGAACTTGGCTCGAATTCAAATAGAAGACGAGCAGACTATCTCGCGGATATATAATTTGTTGGAAACATTAGAGACTGTGATGGAGTCAACGGCGCTATAAATATAATTAGCTATATGTACACTATCCGACCATCTATATACACACATAGGAAGGAAGAGGGACTAGCACAACATGTACATATGACATATACACAAGAGGAAGGTATGCGTTTCATAATGATTTGCAGTTATTGTTATTTGCAGTTGGTTGGGGGCTGAGCTGAGCGACCACTTGACGTAACGTAACGTACAAACTAATAATACACAAGACATGACAGTACACCACACCACACTGCACTCCACGACACTCCCACACACACGCAATAGTAATCCTATCGTACGGATTAATAATAATACTAAAGATTTTTTTTACAGGGATGCAGTACACACTACTAGGCTACTTTCTTCTCATTTTTCCCACTACGACCTACCGTTGTTTTTATTATTATTGTAACTAGATGGAAATTTGAGGAAATGGTCTTAGAATCTAAATTGTTTGAACAAATATCTGACACTCTGGAGGAGCATTTCACCCTCTAATTTATGTCTATGGTCGGCCATAACCGTCATAGCTGCAAGGCTTATTGTTAGCAATTTTTGTAAGATGTTTTTAGATTTGTTTTTTTGACAAGGGTTTTTAGGGAGGGTTGAGGGTTTCTTTAGACAAACGTTTCATAGGAGACTCGCAGTGGGATCCCATTAATTTCCACACTCACACAGCCCAGCGACGGGTCAAATAAATCACAGAGATTATGTAAGAAGGAGCTTTTCCGTCCACAGTGTAGACTGGAGGGAGTCTTGAGGGCTTTCTTACCACTCCCCCCGCCCCCCGAACTGTCACAAGACCTACGCGGATTGAGAGTGAATAAAGGGAGACTCACACTGTGGATGCAGGAGGAGTTGGAGGAGGCCTCCACACTGGACTCGCGGGAGGAGGTCGCCGTCGTGGCTTGACTCGAGCCGGGCCGGGAGTTGCTGCCGTTGGGATTGACACTGAGTCTCTCCACCGACTTCCCCAACGCGGCCAGCTCGCCCTCCTCCTTCCGCCACACCTCCTTGCTCGTGCTCCGGAACTCATTGTCCTCCTCCACCTCCTTCACGCGCTCGTCCACCAGCAGTCCGTTCTTGTCCCGGAGCGTGAGGAGCTCCGTCGTCTTCGTCGTCGACTTGACGTTCATCGTCGTCTCCAGCTCGACGGGCGTCTTGAGGATCCCGGCCCGGATGAGGATCTCGTTGAGGAGCTCGCAGGGCGGGACTTGACCCGTCATCAGGGCCTTCTTGATCCGGACGCCCTCCTCCCCATTCAGGGGCACGGGGAAGCCGTTGACGAGGAGCACCTCCTGCGTCTGGAACGTTGTACTCTTCTCACAGTCCACCACCCTCGAGCCCTTCCCCACCAGCGACTCCACCTTCTCCTGAATCTCCAAATCGTCCATCGGCTTCATTTGGTCCATTTTTATAACAGATTAGAGGCAATTCGAATTTTTGTTTGTTTTTTTTTTGAAAGTTCAAATCCCACTTTTGGATAGCATCCCTTGGGGTCTAGTCAAATCACGAAATTGCCAATTATTATGAATCATAAATCCCCACTACTATCAATATTTAAAGGAATAAGGTCTCGGGTAAAAATAACAGCAGGACAGTTAATCCCCAAAATATTATTTATGGCGTCTATGTAATTCTGATTTACTTACATTTGTATGTTGGTTTTAGGTTGGTTTAGGTTTGACTGTTTCTGTGTCTCTGTTTTTTTTTGCCGAGCGGAATTTGTCGAAGCTGCTTTCTGACTGACAGTGAGGGCTATAATCTATAATCGGATGCTTCCTCCTTTAATTCCTTTTATCGCTAAAAGCTCTGTGGAGACAGACTCTCCAGACAAATCTCAGAGATGTTTTCCGTTTGGACAGATGAATATGCTCTTGGATTTGGATGAATCTTCCCTTTCATTTTTTCTTTTTTCTTCTTCTTTTTGGCTTTTTAGTTCTTCCACGATTTTCTGGCTGAATGAGTCCATAAATAATGAGATTGAGTCTCAGATCAGACGGAGTGAGCAGAGACTGAGAGCAGAGGGAAAATCTCTCTCCTTTTCCCCGTCACATCACCGTAAAAAAAATACTCTGTTTTCCCTCAGAATCCATAAAATTTCTAGACAGAGACACCCGGAAGGAATAATATATATGGAACATATGCACAAGCAGTTCCTTCACTTTATGACGGATTCTCTATCAGTGTAAACTCATCCTTCCTTTTCCGTCCACAGAAAGTTCCTCGTGTATATTTGTCTTTCCTTTTTACTTTTTTTCTCTTCTTCTTTTCCTTCTTTTACTTCTTAAGCCACCGTCTTTTGACACCGACTTTTGACGCCTCAAAGATCAATTTGAGAACTAGAAAAATACAGGGGAGAGATACTATTTGCTCCGTTTCAACCAAATGTGATTCTTTCCTGTACAGGAGAGACTTACAGTAATTGTGAGAGGGAAACACGTTGTAGACATTTAAAGGACAGGAGTTAGCTTTGTGCAAAAACGATGTATCTTCACATGTCAAAAAATTCAAATGTGCAATTGGAAGGAGGGTGCCTCTGTCTGTCTCAGGCACCAGCACGGACCACACAGAGCAGCTACACCAGAGCTCCCACTGATTTTCTTCTCTTTTTTTTTTATTCCTTTCGTGTGTGTGATACACGGCTCTGTTTTCCCCCTTCACTTCGGCCTCTGCTTTTAGTCCATGAAAATTTTGCGGCAAAGCGATTCACCAGTGCGATTGCGTTCGCTCCTTCTCTTTTTTTCCCTTTTTTATTTTACTTCTCGTCTTCACTTCTTCTTGGTCTTCTTTGACTACGTTGTTTCAGTAATGTGGATCTAATGGAGAAGCGTGTATGGTTTAAAAAACTCTCACATGGTAAACTCTAGCTTAGAGAGACTGGAGAGACGTTCACAAATTCAAAGTAAACAATTTGATGATAGCCAAAAGACCAATACGACAACTGTACTGTGAGGCTCTGACGACTCGTCAGTCATCAGCGGGGGTGGCTTTAAAGATATTTTTCGTTTATGGATTTGCCTGCATGGGCACGATTGCTTGATTTAAAAGTATTTTTAGTAAAATGGAGGCTTTTAAAACGTGATCGACTGTTTACAAAATGTTACAGGTTGTTTTTTTTAAATACCAACTAACGTTTTTGGAAAGCATTTTTATGCCTGTTTACCTTTTTAAAAAGTAATTTAGCATAACTGACAGTTTGCAAGGAGTATTTCTATATAAACAAACCGATGACAGCTTTACAATTTTGTTTTCAGAACAACTTATTTGTTTTAGACATTTTTTTAATAGAATTTCTGCTTTCTAATAAGCATTATTTTACAAATCCACTTTTTTGAAAAGTGTTTGATTATAATCGACATTTTTGAAAGGGCATTTTTATAAAAACCAAGACAAGAATTTTTACAAAGGTTAGCTGTAAAAATCCGTTTTTGCGAAAAATAAGAGTACTTTTTGTAATGTGCTATTACATTTGCGAACATTTTTAGAAACTATCGGTGATTACATAACCATTTTTTAAAATTCCTTGTACTCAATGAAATCTAAGGAAAAGGAAGCCTAGAAGTTAGTCTAAGGCTAGAATTAGCTTCGGAGGAAACTGCTGTGAGATTTACGGTACGCCAACTACACATTCCGCTAACAACGAACAACGAACGCTCTCCTGTCACCGTTAAAAGTTGTAAACGAGAACTATTGATCTTCAGACATAAAAGTCATTAGAGTAAAATTAACTACATTTCTTTTTTTTTTATTTCCCTTTCAATTTTATGGCTCTCGTGAAATACAGTACTCACTTTAACGGGCCTGTATACGTCTACCGGCCGTTAATTTTGACACAAGCCCTGCTTCAAGTATACAGTCGAGTAATAAATGAACACGAATTTTAATTAAACCCACCGTATAATCCCTATCAAGTTTTTTTAGCCGAGCCCACACAATTTCTGTAAAATCATCCAAAGTGTGTATTTGGGCAGAGTTGCAAAATAGTTACAGCCGACGATAATTTTGTTTTTTTTTCACTGTAATTAATTATATCGAATGGATTAACTCGTAATTCGCAGTCCGAATCAGCCTAGTCAAATCGTGAGAGAAGTTCCACATTCCCAACTAGAACGCACTTATCGTTAGACTTAGTGGAGAGAAAGTAGGTACCTAGATGCCTAGTTAGTTCGGGAGGTATGTAGATTGTATTTTATTTTATGGGATGTAATTATTATACAGCGCGTAGAGGAAACTTAACAAACCCGCTCTAACGCTAATAGCGTTGGTGAAGAAGCAACAGGCCTTTAAATAGTAGAAACACCATGTAAAACGCATGTAGGACGTTTTGCATCTTTTCAATACGAAGCAAATGGTACATTTTGCATCTTTTTGAAAAGAAGTAAATAGAACAGTTTGCACCTTTTCAAAAAGAAGTAAACAAAACATTTTGCATCTTTTCAAAAGAAAGTAAATAGAGCATTTTGCATCTTTTCAAAAGAAAGTAAATAGAACATTTTGCATCTTTTCAAAAGAAAGTAAATAGAACATTTTGCATCTTTTCAAAAGAAAGTAAATAGAACATTTT
>JAQFZC010000913.1:0-37646 GCA_034695205.1 Dicyrtoma fusca | reverse complement strand
TCCCAATTTAGTGGACTGAGCTAAGACGTGTTTGGCACGGCCATAAGCGTGCCGAACACTGAACTCCTAAAATACATCCAAATACGAGAAGACACCTGCCAGTAGTATATGTCGTATTACATTAGCCCGCTTGGAAATCCAAACATTCCAGCATTTTTACAACGTCAAATGAAAAAATGTAGTCGAAAAAGTTTCAAATGCTATGTTTAAAGATATTTAATCTAATAATTTAAAAATCGTTGAATTACAAACATTGATTTTGAAATTTTGGAAGTTTAAATTGCAATTTATGAAAACTACTTTTTTGTAAAAATATTTTTTGAGAAACCCTTCCGAAAAGTGAAATTCTTAAAAAATTCTTTTTTTAAAAAATATAATTTTCGATAAATATAATTTTTTAAATTGCAGTTTTTGAAAAATAGATTTTTAAAGAGGACAATTTTTAAAAAATAGTTGTTTCTGAAAATAAATTTTTTTCAATTATTTTGAAAAAATTCCCTCGTCTGTTCATTTTTTCTAATTATTGTAATAAACAAAATTTCTAGTTTGCAGTAAATTATGTATGTACTTTAGTAACAAGTGGGGCTTTGACGATTTTTCAGAAACCGAAAATTGTCAAAATACAATTGCGACCGGTTACTCAAATCCAAATGAGACGTGCAATGAACCATTTAAAAGCCAATCGCATGTAGAACAGAAACTATTTAAAGCGGACAACGTTTATAGAATTTCAGTCTATCATTTGTGGAAGCAAAGTTCGTTTTTTCATGTTTTTTCGTGTTTTTTCAACGTTTTGTAAAACATTTAAAAATTAAAACTCTTAAGTTAAAAAAACAACTCGGGATCAGTAACCAGCTCATCTTTGCCGTTAAAATGGTGTATTGCACGATCATATTGGTCCATTAATTACGAAAATAGTTTTTTGCGGTAAATTAAATTATACCGACATTTTAGTAATAACTGTTGTAACTTACACGCATTGCAGTGCTATCAAGATTTATTTTCAAGTTGGCCGGGTCCCTGGTTAGCGAACGTCAAACGACAAAGTCCAGTGATAGCAAGAATGTGTATATTGTCAGTTCAGTTGGAAAAAAGGGACAAGAGCTGGAAATCCTGGGCACACGACACAACCGCAACGGGTCCAACGTTCTTCCAAACCTTTCTAACACAGCAATAAAACAACGGTAACTAGCAGGAGCATTATTGGGCACAGCTGTTGTCACTTGAAAAACTTTAATGCAACTGAAACAAATCCTAATAACCGCATTGACGAAACCAAAAAAAGGACACCAGAGACTTCCTATAGGGATCCCTAATCCCTATAAATCCTATATAATGGTGACAGCTCTAGCCATCAACTCCTTCTGAGGGGCTTGAATGAGCAAATCTATATGTCAAAAACACTGATTATTTAGTTCAGTAACTTGGTTGCATTTGCTAAACACGCTGAAACACTCACCGAACATTTTAATCAACAGTTTGTCCTTTCCTATGCTACTTTCTGGAAGCTTCGACCCTCTTTGTGTTTAGATACTGAGCTGTGTTAGGGAGCCAAAGAAGTATTCAAAATATGTCAAAAACAATGATTGTAATGTTCGGTCACTTTAGCCTACAAAGTAAACCGTGAAATACTCACCAAACCTTTTGATCAGAATCTTTCACTTTACATCTGGCAGTATATGCTTTATGTACTGATGTTTTGTCCAGACGTACCGATCCAGTGTTATTTTTTCTCATGGCTAAAGGGTTCACGGTCACAACCTCGAAATGCAAATCTTCGAAACTACGACTTTGAAACTATTTTTTCGAAAATCCACAACTTTGAATGTTTATTTCTTTGAAATTCAATTTCGTTAAATGACAAATTCTTTGAAACCCATAGAAGTCGAACAACCACGACACAATTATTACAAGATGCATTTTCTCAATATATTTTTTAAAAAGGTTTTCCCAACAAATAAATAGGTTTATATTAGAGTTTAGATGTATGGCGTGTATGCGTGTGACAATTTCGGTATTAATTTATGGTTGTATAATAATATATAAACACTTAGCAGGCAATACAAAAATTACGCGTGGAGTTAACCGTATGTTTTAATAATGAAGGCAAGTTGTAGCTTTTATGCAATTTTTCAGAATGGACAACAAAAAATAAGCAAATCAATAATAATATTAGGTATGCTACAATAACAAATTGCTTAACTATTGCTTCTTTAACATTTAGTACGTTATTTTCGTTATTTGAAAAGTGTGGATGTAAATATATTAATTTATAACATAACTGTAACATATTATATTATTTCAAACTATTTCTTCAATTAGATGTACCTACTAACATAGGTATTCAAAAATATTTTACAGCTAGCCAAAGTATTCTGTATAAGATTTGAATTGCTTGCAATTATAAGCAAAGTAGAAAGAAGAGGTCAAATTCTAAATATGATATTTTAACCATCTGGACAGTATTCAACTGCAGTGCATTTTTTAATTTTAAGGAATTTTTAAAATTTATTTTGCGAATAATTTTTAAATAAAAGCAGTATTTAAAATTGATGTCGAAAACATCGTATACATAATAGGGCACTCTGAGTTTAGCCAAACCACACAGGAAGATTTAATTGTACTTAATTAATGATAGCGTGCTTTCTGTCAATGTAAGCGTTTTCTAATTGAAGTGTAATGTAAAGCCTAACCTAAGAATGTAGTTGTGGCATCGAATTCACAGGTGATTTTCAGCATTAATGGCAACCGTTTTTTTACCCGGAGCAAAATCCGGATGACTCGCTGGATTTTGTAATTAATCTTAAGTAACTATTTTTAATTTTTAGAAATATTTTGTTGCAAATGAAAGGCATTAAGACTGTTAACTTAATAGTTACATCATTCAACTTTCATAATTCATGTTCAGGTTTACTGACACAAAAAAAACAAAACGCTTGCCTGTTTTTTTTACGCCCAGTTCCCTTCCACTTCTTAAAATTTGATTCAGAAAATTATTCTGATTGAAATCGAATGTAGATAAACGGTTTAGTTTATACAAAATTCAGGTTTTAAATAATTACATTTTAGGCAAAAATAATCATGCAGCACTTATGGTTTTGATACAAACATTTAATAATGTTCATGCTTTGAAGACTGAGCTTGTTGAACTAAATACAGATATGAATTGCATTATTTTTACAAAATCTAAAAGTTTGCTAAATATTTCATTTTTTAAAAATAAAACTACTGAAAGTGAATACCAAATTACATATGAAGGAAACCGAAAACATTTTGTTGTCTGCTAGTTTAAGAACTGAATATCAAAACAGGATTTTTATGCATACTCAAATTCAATGCGTAAAATTTACATCATGCGTTATATCTACTGATGTAAATTTTCTTTTTCTTTTCAATTTTTTGAAAACTTAGCATGGGACTTACATGCGTAATTATATACAGCAGAAAATACTGAAAATGCGCTCCCTCTGTACAGAGCGTAAAATGCCCACAGCATTATACGCTTACATGCACTTTTGCATTAAAATTATTTTCCCATTGAACATGAATAGTATAAACCAAGGTATACATACGTAGGTAATATGATTTCATTATTTCAAAGCAGGCTTTAATTTTTGAAGCCATCCCAACGTATATGTACCCTGTAAGTGTACGGGTAAGGCACATAATAATGCTACCAAGCAAGCTTCTTCTGTTGCTGTGGATTCTTCAGCTAGAAAATCTATCCCATGGAAGAGTGGAAGGGGAACGAAATGAATAAGTTGGGGTGACTTTCAAGCCATGACGAAAAATAACATTGAATCTATGTATCTCAAGTCTGGACCATGCATTGCAGCCACATGTAATAAACAGATGGGCAGACAGATCGCCAGATACAAAGCAAAAGATTCTGACTGAAAAGTTACAATGCAATCAAGTTACAGAACAAAATAAATCTATTTGACATACGCACGTACCGTAAATTCTCTATTAATACGAAGGTCTCTAATTGTACGCGGGGGTCCGAGGGTCTGAATGGAATAATGCGCGGGTCTCCAATGATACGCGGGTCTCTAACAGTACGCGGGCCACCGGAAGTATTTTCAGTGTTTAAGTGTACAGAAATTAGTGTAAACCTAACTTTTTAGCAACTGAATAGCTTGAATTAAATGACACATACTTTTAAGTCGCTTAAAAGTGTCAAAATACTTGTTTTAGCCTGTTTATTTCAACTAAATTCAGAGTAGTAAACCGGTTAGTTTGAATAAAACGCGGGTCTCTATTAATCCGCGGGTCTCTAATTGTACGCGGGGGTTCGAGAGGCTGAATGGAATAGAACGTGGCGCGGGCGTTCTATTAGAGAATTTACGGTAGGTAGGTACTACGCTCGTTCAGGGCGTCAAAAAAAGGGAGTTGTTGGGTTGCAGTGTCCAGCATCCAGCACACAGCTTAGAGGCGTCCCTGAATGAAGTCCCCCAAGTCCTTTTTTTGGTTTTGTTACTGTTGCTATGCAGATCCTCTTCATTCTTAACTTTTCTTTGGAACAGAAAGCATCTATGGAATACTTTCATGTTTTTGACGAAGATTTAGTACTGTGTTGGTGAAGTGTGGAAAGTTGGACCAGTTGCTTTGTGTTGTGTGTCCACCACTCACAATTTCCAGCTCCAGCACTTGTGTCTTTTCCCAAGTCAACTGACACTGGACATTCTTCCCTTCACCACAGTTTGTACGTTCGCTAACTGGAGACCTGACCAACTTTAACAACTTTTCGAGATTGAAAGTACATCTACATAGTACCACCATGCGTGTAAGTTACAAAAATTACACTAATTAGAAAAAATGACTATGCTAGACAATTTCAAAATTTCGAAATTTTGAAAATTTTAAAATTCGTGTTTTTAATGCTATGCTTTTCAAATTAGTTTTAATGTGTCAAACTGGGTATATACAAACTTTTTTGACTCTTTACATTTTTTGATTTGACGCTTCAAAATCCTTTAAATCGTAAAAATGTGGAAATGTATGGATTTCGCAACGGGGGCACTGATACATTTACAATCGGGTGTGTTTTCGTTTTTCTATGGTTTAGGAGTGTCAAATCGAAAAACTTGTAGAGTTAAAAAAGTTTTTAAATACATGTTTAAACATTATGGCATAAGTTTTAAAAGTGTTAAATTAAAAATACAGATTTTGAAATTTTTAATTTTTATCAATTTTAAAAATCCTGAAATCAGTCATTTTTCAAAATTATGTATTTTTTCATACAAATACGTTCTCATGTTTGTCTGGGCTGCCTGTATTTCAATATTCATTGAGTTCGATTTAAATTTACGGATTTTACGGGCTTTCAAAAATAGTGCAAATTGCCCTTTTGGGGAAGTTTTAAAATTTGCAAACTTCCTATGGGATGCTTTCAAAAATGATAAATGCGAAATGTCAACAGTTACTACGTTAGATGATTATAAACGACGACTAAAATTGTGCATTATTAGTATTTTTGCACACTTTGCTAAATTCTAAAATTGCAATGTCGAAATTAGTGGCGTTAAAAATATTTGCTCAATTTTATTATGTAATGTTGAATGTTTTTTGTTCAATTTGTACTTTATTAGCATTTTTATTAATTTTCGGCGATTTAAGTAGGTAGGTACCTACTTCACTGGTAATGGTTACTAATCGAGCTTTTTTTATCCAATTGTTTCAGATCAATCTGCAACCCGAAAGAACAGCTGATCGCCGGGGATTGCGTGGTAAAGGCGCCCGCCTCGGTGCACACCATGCAAAATATGAGCGACTGCAAAATATGGTCAGTAAAATTCAACGGACCCTCAACGCTGGGCCTCAGCACGTTGCGAATAAATTCGCAAATCCCAACTTTAAGGGCTTGATTCAAATGGTAAGAGAACATGTTGAGATGTGACACGTAATTAACTTTTAGCGAGATTTTCTGGCAAAAGTAGTTTTTATCTTTTCCCTCAGGGACGTTCTAATTTCACATTGCGAATTTCAGCTTTTCTTGATATTAAAAAATTTAATTTTTTGAAATATTCACATTTTTTAAACTTTTCGAAACGGTAATACACTTAGTTTTGCTTGTTTTTGAAAAAGTGTTGTTTACTAGTTTTGCCTGTTTTTGAAAAAGTGTTATTAACTAGTTTTGACTGTTTTGAAAAGGTGTTATTTACTAGTTTTGACTGTTTTTGAAAACGTGTCATTTACTAGTTTTTACCTTTTTGAAAAAGTGTTGTTTACTAGTTTTGACTGTTTTTGAAAACGTGTTGTTTACTAGTTTTGACCGTTTTGAAAAAGCTAATTTCTAGAATTAAACGCTTTTGTAAAGCATTCTCCCCATGGTTTTCCAGTTCGTAATAGGTTAAGTGTATTTCAGTACGTAGATAATATTTAAAATCTATCCGTATCTGTATCACTCAAGAAACAATTATTAGCTCAGATGTTCCACTGTTGAGAGTTAACTATGAAAAAAATAAAATAATTAAATATTGTTCGTTTAAAATGACCCATGAATAACAATAACCGCAGGTTGAAGAAACGTACATCCCACAACCATTGCGGCCATCACAGCCAGCATCGGAGGAATCAGCTCTCAACCTTGCAGTGGCTCAGCGTCGTTATGAGAAAACGCTCCAACAATGTCACCATGAAGACCAAATTGACCCTGTCATTGAACCCATCATCATCACCAGAACCGCCACCGGAACCGGAACCAGAATCAGAATCAGAACCGGCCCGCCATTGAAAAGAATCAAAATGACCCTGGCGGTTCCTCCAGCCGGTGACCAGGGCACCACTGCAAAGTTCCATCCCGGCCCAAAACCAGTCCATGACATCTTCGAACCCGGCAAAAACTTGAAACTGGTTCAAAATGGCAACAATGACTCCCCTGACACCATCGGCGGGGCCTTCAACGTCATCACAACAATGAAAATGGGTCAATTCGAACCCTTCAAGGAGCTCTTGTGGACCCTCAATCTTGCTGGAAGCACCGTCGCAGAATTTCTGCCGATCATCAAAGACGAAATCCAAATCAATTCAAGATTGAAAGTGTTTGGATTTAATGTGACAGACGAGGACGACATCCTGACCAACTTTGACCTCGACAACGTTAAGCTCGCCTTGACCAAAATAATTACAAAAATACTTGACAGCAGCAAATACACGATGCACACCTTCGTTGTACTGTCACCCTTGACCTTCTTTGACGAATTGGAGTTCCCAACGCTACCACTAGTGGCGGAACTTTCCCTTAGATCTCTTGGGTCGATAAAGCGACAGCATTTCCCCAGACGGTTTGACCTGGGGTCAATATTTCCTAATTTGACGAAAATCTCCATTGACTTTGCCAACATGGACAAGAATGAATCCTGGGACACCTATTTCAATGTTGGTTTTGGCTTCCACCGAGCAAACAATGAGACACTCCCGATTTTGACTGTGAAATCGATCAAAATTCATAAAACTTGCAAGTATTTTCCGTTGGGCTGGATGTCAAAGTTGGCGGATCTTTTCCCAAATGTGGAGTCGGTCGACATTAAAACGATCCATTACAACTTCCCCGATGCAGCTGAAGGTCTGTGGAAGTTCCAGCATTTAAAAAGGCTTAATCTGAAGATCAATGCGTGGGCGGATGAAAATGTGTATTTTGGGGTAGATGCCGCCTTTACCGGAATTTCAGGACACAATTGCAAGAGCTTGGCACTCAAATATTCGTTACCGTTACAGCCAAAGGGGGCAGATTTTGCCTCATTGAAAGTCCGGAAAGCTATTTCAGACCTCAAAGGTAAAAATAAATAATTATTAACTTTAACCTTTTCGAAACGGTGTTGTATCCAGTTTTACATCTTTCTGAAAATGGTAATTTCTTGTTTTACATTATTTTGAAAGTGTTAATTCCTCGTTTTGACCTTTCTAAAAGTGGTAATTCCTTGTTTTACATCTTTTTGAAAGTGTTAATTCCTCGTTTTGACCTTTCTAAAAGTGGTAATTCCTTGTTTTATATCTTTTTGAAAGTGTTAATTCCTCGTTTTGACCTTTCTAAAAGTGGTAATTCCTTGTTTTACATCTTTTTGAAAGTGTCAATTTCTTGTTTTGACCTTTCTGAAAGTGTTAGTTTCTTGTTTTGACCTTTCTGAAAATGTTAATTTCTAGTACTACATCTTTTTGAAAGCGTTAATTTCTTGTTTTGAGCTTTTCGAAAGTGTTAGTTACTGTGGTTTAATGCTTTTTAAAATGTTCATTTGTAGTTCTGATAATTTTGAAAAAGGTAGTTTCTAGAAAAAGCACTTTTGTAAAGCCTTCTTTCCATGGTTTCCCAGTTGCGAATAGGTTAACCTATAAATGCAGGCGCTATGTTAGAGACTAGCATCGACTAGGGAAATATTAAATTAATTTTTGTCGGTTTTGCTTACAGAACTGAGAAAACTTCACGTGACTTTTGTCAACTGGCACAACGTAACACCGATGGACTTTGACCTTAAAAAGTACGAAACTGCACTGATGACCGAAGTAACCGCGAAGTACGCCTTAAGAAAATGCCCGAATTTGAAAGTGCGTGTTAAGGTTGCAGGCAAAATGCCGCGGCGATCCGAACGTAAGTTCGAGTTTTTAAATATTGTGACTTTACATTTTTAATTTATTGTTTATTAGTATTTTTGTAAATGAAATTAGTATTTAATAATAATTATTTTTATCTAATTAATTTATAGAATTGCTGAAATTACTGAAGCCACTCACCCCCTTCGTTCATGTACAGAAGCCGAAAACCAGACCATCTGTACAGAATGAAGCGCATCCACTTCGTGTTCGCCGTGCTTGGCGTCGGCGCAAAAAGGGCGCGAATTAAAATAAATTGGGCCTACCTGCATTGTTCTTGTTTATTTACACAAGCTGATTTAACTAAATTATATTTTAATATTTGGTTTGGTACAATAATTAAATTACATTTTTATTACTCTAAAATTATATAGGTAGCAAAGTAGCAGCAAAAAGGAAAAGCATTGCATTGAGGCGTGTTATTCTATTACGGAAACATTGCGGGAAATATTTTGACTATGCACGGTAAATAGCAGACTATCTCGGACCACGTAAACAAGACAGGCTGGCAGGCTGGTGTACTGATGGGCGTCATCGTCAATATTTATTTAATTTATTTTGAATATAAATCCAATAAAATATAAGTATTTAATAGAAAACTAGATCAGCGTATAATTTTGTACATATGTATATGCAATCTAGTGTACATGTTAGACTACACAGCGATACAAATTATAATACAATTATAAAGCTACCGATAAGTTCGATCATGAAACTTGTAGCTAGACTAGTTGTTAAAACACTCATTGTAATTACACAGAAGAGTAATAACTAGCTGTAATTCATTACATTAATTGTGCTGTACATATTGCAAAATAGAATAACTCTGTGTCTCTGTCCGTAATTCAAAAATGATGTAGTTACAGCGTAGCAATTAAAATTGTAAATATTATAAATATAATTATTATAATGGTTGGTTCCGAAATCGGTACATTAGTCCTGATTTCATATCAGCATTACTATAAGAACATTTTACGGCACGTGTAGTGCCAATTCAAACTAGAATACTAATAGCAATATAATATTATTATTATTACCTTGTTAAAGTGTAATCGCAACTAAAACTGAACAGGTTGAAACTCTAGAATTCTGAAGTAAAAAAAGTTATTACCCTACACAATTTAGAAGTAATAATAAAATTCTATTTATATTCATCGCCTTAAAACATGTAAAATCTTTTACAATAATAATAATGTATTAGCTATAAAGCTTATTTAAATAAAAAAAAAAATGAATAAAAAAATTTGTTTAAATTGTAATAGCTCGCAGTGTCCCATCGGCTACTTACTTTTTTTTAAACAATGTTCAATATTCATACTAATAATAATATGTAAGCATTACAAATTACAACTCTCAAATCCTGCAAATAAATCCCTTGAATTGACAAACTTTGTGCCTAATTGGCACAAAATAAAGAGTTGACAGTTTTAGTTTTTAATCCTCATAGATTTTTTCGATTTTTACTACCCACTTGGTTGGGCTTCTTTACGGGCAGCTTCTAGTGCAGGGTCTGCTGCTGTTGTTGTTGTTGTTGTTGTTGGAATGGCATTATTGGGGATCTCTTCTTTCAAAGTAGACTCTGGGACGTATTGGTCTGTTCGGAGAAAACGTAAGACTATGTACATAACAGTTGCAAGATCAAAATCAAAGGTGTTGAAACTAGAAAGGTAACCTATTTATTAGGAACTGGGGAACCATTGAAAGAATGCGTTACAAAAGTGTTTAATTCTAGAAATTAACTTTTTCAAAGCGGTCAAAACTATATATAGTAAATGATATTTTTTCAAAACGGTCAAAACTAGTAAATGACACTTTTTCAAAACTGTCAAAACCAGTAAATGACAGTTTTTCAAAACGGCCAAAACTAGTAAATAACACTTTTTCAAAACGGTCAAAACCAGTAAATGACACTTTTTCAAAACGGTCATAACTAGTAAATGGCACTTTTCAAAACGGTCAAAAACTACTAAATAACACTTTCAAAAAGGTCAAAAATCTAGAAATTACAGTTTTCAAAATGGTCAAAACTACAAATTACCATTTTCAAAAACATGCAAAACTAAGTATATTACCGTTTCGAAAAGGTTAATTACTCAATAACGATTAACCTTTTCGAAACGGATGCATACCTATAATTTATGGTTTTCCATCTTTTCGAAAATATTAATTTCCAGTTTTGAGCGTTTTTGAAAATGTCAATTTCCAGTTTTTAATGATTTTGAAAATGAAAATTTTATGTTTTGACCCTTTTGAAAATGATAATTTCTAGTCTTTACCTTTTTGAGAAAGTGTCAGTTGCTAGTTTTGAATGTTTTCGAAAATGCTAATAATTATGTACTAGTTTTGACCGTTTTGAAAATGATAATTTTATATTTTGACCTTTTGAAAATGTTAATTTCTAGTTTTTAACTTTTTGAAAGTGTCAGCTGCTATAGTTTTGACTGTTTTCGAAAATGTTAATTTCTAGTTTTTACCTTTTTGAGAAAGTGTCAGTTGCTAGTTTTGAATGTTTTCGAAAATGCTAATTTCTTGTTTTTACCTTTTCGAAAGTGTCAGTTGCTAGTTTTGAGTGTTTTTGAAAATGTCAATTTTCAGTTTTTAATGGTCTTAAAAATTATGATTTCCAGTTTTGACCCTTTTAAAAATGTTCATTTTATGTTTTGACCTTTTGAAAATGTAAAATTTCTAGTTTTTACCTTTTCGAAAGTGTCAGTTGCTATAGTTTTGAAAATATTAATTACTAGTTTTGACAGTTTTAAAAACGTTAATTTGCAAAATAAACACTTTTACAAAGCATTCTTTCCATGGTTTCCGTTTCGAATAGGTTAAACTCACCTCCACTTGCAGTTGGAGTGGCCGGTGGTGGTGTTGATGGTGGGATGGTTTTAGTCGTTTTAGTTTCTTTTTCTTCCTCAAAGTCAACAACGCTACGAATCCTTTCCGGAAAGAGCCTCACCCACATTTTTAGCACCACCGGATAAATCAGCTTACTTTGTACAGCCTTGATCTTACTGGTCCCGAAGATGCGTCGATAGGCAAAGCTAATTATGAGTTGAAAGAAAATAGCGGACAGACAGCCCATGGCTGGATACCAAACGTAGGACAAGGACAGGAATCGAACGATCCAACTGTACTCACAATTCTTCCAGTGCTTTTTGCATGCGGTTGGAGGTGGACTTGGCGTTGTGATGTTTGAACAAGACTTCCCCGAGATGCTCAATGGTAAGAACTGATTCGGAAGCAAGTTATTTTTCCCCAAAACGATTGCACTGATACCATAAATTGCCATGTAACCAAAGGAGGCAATTATTCCACCCACGGCGCCCTTGTAAAAAAACAAAACAAAATTACTATTTTTGAAACACCCTGAATTTAACATATATTCATTCGGAACCAGCAAACGGCAAATCATCAAGTTACTCAGTGGTTTAGCTACAAATTATTATTTTCAAGAAAGCCGAAACTAGAAATCTGCATTTTTCAAAAGATCAAAACTAGAAGTTAACATTGTCGAAAAGGTCAACACTTTTGTCATTCACTCTTTCAAAAAGCAGAATACTAGAAATTAACATTTTGTAAAAATTCAAAACTATAATTGAATTCAAAAGGTTCTAAACTAGAAACGAGCACTTTCTAAAAGGTCAAAACTAGAAATCAACACTTTCAAAAAGGTGCTAAACTGGAAATTAGCCCTTTCAAAAAGGTGCTAAACTGGAAATTAGCCCTTTCAAAAAGGTCAAAACTAGAAATAATCATTTTCATAAAGGTGCTAAACTAGAAATTAGAACTTTCAAAAAGGTCAAGACTAGAAATTAACACTTTTAAAAAGGTGCTAAACAAGAAATTAGCCCTTTCAAAAAGATCAAAACTAGAATTCAACATTTTCAAAGAAGACAAAGCTTGAAATAAGCATTTTTTAAGAGCCCAAAACTAGAAATGAGCAGTATTCATAACGTCAAATCTAGAAATCAACATTTTCTAACAGGTGTAAATCTAGATATTTTTGCCGTTTCGAAAAGGTTAAATCTATTTTTTGAACTTGTGTTACTGTAATATTCTGATATTTATTACAACGGTGTTGGCCCAGGGAAAAAACTGCCCGCACATAAAAGTTCCTAGCGCTGGACCTCCAAGAATACCGAGAACGCCAGTAGCTGTCTAAATCCGTCAAATCAATAAGAAAAGAAAATTTAAAAACAAAATGTATTTCTTTAGTTACTTAATTACGAATTGCCGTTTAAAAATGAAGATATTTAAGTTGGCTATCAATTACCCCAAAAATGCTCGTGATTTGTTCCGCAATAAACACAAATAGATAAGCCACAACGCCTGTTCCTAATGCCGTTATCTTTGACACTCTATAACGCTGCTTGTCCGTTAATTTCGGCACCATATTTAGAATCTGGTCTTCAGTGATGCAGGCAGCCAAGGCGTTCATACAGCTCGAGATCGTGCTGTTCAAAAAAAATCTTTTGAATGTAATGTCGTAATGTGAATTAATTCTGCTAATTCACTTTAATGTTTTTTTTACATACAACTTACCTCAAAGCTGCACATGTAATGCCGGCCGCAAAAAAACCCGGAAGCCCTTTGTGATCTCCTAGAGTGTCCATTACAAACACTGGAAGTAATTGATCTACCATGATCACTCTCTACAGAAAGTGAAAGATGGTAAAATGTGAATTCTGTATCATAGCCATATAGCTTTTAAAGGCTTTAATAATAATTATTAATTAATTAAAGTTTTAATTAGTTTAACTTTCGTCCTGATGGGATCACAGTCATAGTAGGTGCCAAAGATGACAAATCCTGCCAAATAGGTGAGCCCCATAACTATCCAAAGACCAACTAAGTTTATCGTCAAGGCTCTGAAATTCATAATTACAAAATAATGGTAATTCTGTTTATCTTAATTTTGTTGTTTACACTAATTTTCCAGAAACGCGTTGTCGAAAACTTTTGTGTATTTATATTCTTATTTTCTATACATTTTCACGGCCCTCATGGTTGGAAGGGAAATATAGCGCTGGACTTGGACTTGACTACCGTAAGCTGGAAGCCATGCAAAGACCCCACCAACTACTGATGTCCAAAACGTGTGCCTTGTTCGAGGATCTGGGTCAAAGCTATTGTAAGTAAAAGGAAAAGATTATAATCCAATTTAGAACTTAAATTAACAATAGTAGCTTGACGGTATTTTGTGGTTACTTAAAAAAATTGATCCTGTCAGATTTTTCTGCTCGTTTCCAGATAGTACTGAGACCTCCATCAATATTAGAAATTCCCATAAACACCACGATAGTCAAAGTTGAGAGCATGATTGATGCTTGAAATGTGTCTGTCCATAAAACTGCTTTGAATCCACCCTAGTAAGGAAAAGAAAAATTTTAATTTCCATTCTAATTCCAAATTCGATGAATTCTGTCTGTGAAATACATCTACATCACAGAAAAGACAGGTAAGGTAAGTCATAAGTATAAGATAGCCTAGAAATAGCCAAAATACTGATCGAGCCTAAGACTTACAACAGTGGAGTAGAAAATGCAAGCAATGAAAATGATAGCCACAAAAATCCTGACGTGAATACCCGTCACTATTAATATTAATATTCACAATCACAAAATCACAATCAGAATATATACACAATAGCTAACGACGAACGATAACGATACTTACTTTAAAAATTAAAATATAAAAAACACCGCTTACCAAAGCTTAATGCCAACGCCGGACCATAGCCCACCATGGACATGTAATAAATCTGTCATAAAAATGATTCCACAATTAAACTTTACACAATCGTCCATCGTACTTACGAAATTCCAAATTTTATTTTAACATTTTAACATTGATTTTCAGTTCCAATTTCCAATCTTACAGTGAACATGGAATTGATTGTAGACAGGCAAAGCCGCACCTGTCGATTAAACCGCATCTCTAAATACTGAAGGAAAAAATAAATCACAAAATTAATGTTGAATGTAAGTAGAATACCAAACAACTGATGCCTGTCAACTGTTGGCTGTCAACTGTGGCGACAAAATCAAAACTAAACTAACAAAACTGCACGAGATTAAAAGTAACCAAAACGTTAATGGAATTTTAAAAAATTAATATTTTCTAGAAACTACAAATTCAGAGAACATAATTACCTCATAAATTGAGGTCAGCTGGAGGTTAAAATAGAGGGGGACGATTACGAATTGGAGGGTGAGTGTGAGAGGAATGAAAGCGATGAGCACCATCATCTGCTGGGTTCCATACAAGTAAATCTCAACGGGGTGGCCCAACAACGTCACGGAGGATATAAAGCTAATTAAAACAAATAATTTAATTAGTAATTAGGATCTACAATTAAACTGCAGTCAAAAAATTTAATTGAAGAACTGATGAGCTGCGCCAGTTTTTCAAATTGTGACCAAGGCTATCTCGATTATTTCGATTAGGGAAGCAAAATTGAATTATTGAATCTGTAATTATTAATTATTATTAATAGTAGTTTGTAGTTTGGTCACAAAATTAACAAAAAACACCTGTCACCTAGTAAGTAGAGACATTGACACAGGAATGGGACCCATCTGACGGCCCCCCAGCAAGTACACATCATTGCACATTTTCTTCCCCTGAAAGAATCCGAAGAAGATCCCAATTGCACAGGAACCGGCCAAAACGAAGATTAAAACGACGTAGTCTGGCCACTTAAACTGTCGAACTTTCAACGCTGACATTCCGCCATTATTGTTAGGGCTATATTGAAGCAAAAATACTCGCATTAACTCAATAATAATTTTTTTTTGCAATTAAATGTAAGTACGTTTTTGTAGGTCGTATGTATAGTTAATAATTATATATATATATATATTAACTTACACTCGGTAGACGACGCTAAAGAGACTCGAAGCCGTATCCGGCTCCAAATTATTCTCCCAGTCATTTTCAAGAAAGAAATGCACATCTGCCATTGTCATTTCGTCATGGAGGAAATAGTAGGTGGAAAAAAATTGCAAAATTAGGGTTGAAAATGACAAATGACTGATCAATTGCTACTATTGCTAGTGCAGCTGGTGGGGCGAGACTGCTGGACTTGCTGAGAGGATACTAAATAATACAATTGGATCATTGGATGAGTGATGAATTAATAATGGAATAATTATTATGGAATGTCAGTCTGTCTCTGCCAACTTATCTGATGGGAAAAAATGCGATAGAAAAAAGAATTATTACAATAAAAATAATTAATCAGTAATGAAACTTACTAATAGTGTTTAACTTTATTGAACTAACTTCTTCAAAATTATTTAATGTATTAAAAAAGCAAAATTCTGATTATTTTTACATTACCTAGTGTATATTATTTTTCAGTTGCATAAAATATACACAAAAGTCTTGGAAAGTATTGTTCCGTGTTGTTTTGACAGCCGGTTTTAATTTTGTGAATAACACTTACTCAAAAATTACAAACATTGCGCATTGTTTTTGTACAATAATAAGTGTCTAAATTATTATTTTTCATTTCGAGGGTCAGAGATTGTTGAGTGTTGTTGGAACCGAGAATATTAATTGACAATGTCAGCCGTGTGTTGCACAAGTGGATCTTTTCTCTTTTTTTGAAAATCATTGAAATTTTCTTCGTCGTTTTCAAACACATTGCCGTTGTGAATAGGTTAAAGGAAATAAACTACTACTTGTTTTTCCTATTTATTGTACCTTTTAAGAACTACATACTTATACAGGTTTATTATTTCGGAATAATAAAAACATATTTTATGTTTGCATATTTTATAAAAAGTTGTCTACCCCAACGTCTTTAAGTTTGAAATGTTTAACATTAGCTGACAAGTAGATTTATAGTGGACGAGAGGCATTAGTAAGCAAACCCAAAAAGTAAATTCAGGAAAGGTCAGGGCAGGGTCTTAAGAACACACATATTGTAAAACAATTTCGAAATGGACGCGGAGGAGGCGTTCCCAAATTTTAAATGGCCCATAGAGAACATAAGGCGCACCAACAAATGGGAGCGGGCCAAAAGAGATTTGGGATTTGGGAACGCTTGCTCCGTGTCTATTTCGAATTTTTGTTACAATAGATGGGCATTTGCCCTCACCCTCCCCACCCTTCAATTTGTTTTGGAATTTCCAACGATAGTTCTGTACAATAGTTTGGTGACCCTCCAGCTTTGAATTTAAATATGGGTGTAGTACGAACATAACAAATAAAACGTGCTATACTAGCAGAAGCTTTACATTTATACAAAAAATACAGACTTGGCTGTTTTTTAAACTTAAGATGGCTATCTTTTTATAAGTAATATTAATTATGCATGCTGTAAAGTGACGCCCGTTTGAATCTCCAAATGGCGGAATGTAAAACTGAAAAACAAAACAAAATAAATCCTGCATCTTAGGTAATTGTATGTGATTATGCAATGATATCTTGTTTAACCTTTTCGAAACGGCACTATGTATCCAGTTTTACATCTTTTTGAAAGTTTTAGTTTCTTGTTTTGACCTTTTTGAAAGTCTTTATTCCTTGTTTTGACGTTTTTGAAATTGCTAATTTCTAGTTTTGCATCTTTTTGAAAGTGCTAATTTTTAGTTTTACATCTTTTTGAAATTGTTAATTTCTAGTTTTACATCTTTTTGAAATTGTTAATTTCTAGTTTTACATCTTTTTGCAATTGTTAATTTCTAGTTTTACATCTTTTTGCAATTGTTAATTCCTAGTTTTACATCTTTTTGCAATTGTTAATTTCTAGTTTTACGTCTTTTTGAAAGTGTTAATTTCTAGTTTTACGTCTTTTTGAAAGTGTTAATTTCTTGTTTTGACGGTTTTGAAAGTCTTAGTTACTGGTTTTGAATGCCTTTGAAAATGTTATTTCTAGTTCTGACCGTTTTGAAAAAGTTTATTACTAAAAAAAAGCACTTTAGAAAAGCATTCTTTCCATGGTTTCCCAGTTGCGAATAGGGACTAAAAAAACAATTAAAAATATGTAAATCTACCACTTATCTATTACATGCACTTCACAGCTCATGCATTTATTGTTCTGCTGCTCTGTGGACTGCCAAACCAACAAAATGCATTCACTATTTATTATTTCAAATAAAGAATAAACATCATTCTGGCACGTAAGCATGTATGTACATGCAATGTAAAAGTCGGTCGGGCGCATGGAAGGACGACATTCCTTCGTTGGAAAGCATGGGAAAAGAATCTTCATTCGACTCTGTATGGTGGCAGGCGACGGTAGGACGCAGAAAGCTTCCCATTCTTTCCTGCTCACGTGAACTATAAAGCATCGCCTCCAAATACTTAACATGCAAATACGAAATAAATTACATTATTACTGTTTTGTTTTTTGTTTGTAAAACTGCAAAACTACCACCAACTACCAAACCAACTACTACAAAATAAATTTCAATTTCAATGCGACGAATAAGGCCGCCATTCAGCACAGTAAATCACAGCACGGACAGTATCCATGTAAACATCATTTTGTAATAATTTTATCCTAATAATTATTTTTGAAGGCACACTTTTCTAGCTTCTAAAGATCTAAACCGTTGCGTTGGTTTCAGTTAAGCAAGGAGCACCGAGCAGTGAGCACAGCAGCATAGCCAAGAAAAACGACTGCTTGTAGGTCCCGTTTTATTTTTACATTCTCAACAGGATGCCGTACTGAACTGAAAGCTTCTCCCGTTGTAGATACATTTATTTGCAGCTTAAATCGTCAACTTCAATAAATTGCAGGGCATGCATGCCCAGTGCGTAAATAATGTATCTAGAGGCTGTCCATAAATGACGCTTGCAAACGACGGTAGGTAGGGGGTTGGAGCTTCCATTTAAGCTAATGTTAAAAAATGCAAACTTTTGGGGCAGGGGGGAGAAAATGTCAGAAAAATGCAAACGTCATTTATGGACAGCCCCCACCTACATTTACACGGCTTTCAGTCAGCATATAAATTAAGGAACTTTGCATAAATTACACTGCGAGAGAATAAAATGATGATTCAATCAAACGGCAGCCGGTAGGCAAAAAAAAATAGTTTTATTTTTAAAAGTAATTTCATATTGAAACTCCTTATTCGTCGTTCATTCGTAATTCGTCTGACTTCCTCATTTACTGCGTGGTAGTTTGATTACTGTAGACTGACATTGCAGCTTCAGATCTGGAAAATGTCCTTGTTTCCACCGTGGGACATGCAACTAGAAAATAAAATAAAACAAAATAATATTCGGTAAGAAATAAAATAGAAATAATAGCGAATATAATGTAACTATTAAAAATAAATAATAAAAAATAACAACTTTGGAAAATCCTATATCTCTTTTGAAGTTGTTCTAGTATTTCGGTCTTGCAAACAAAAATCCAAAATAATCCAATGGACTGAATTAAATTGTGTAGGTCATACATGATGACGTGCCATCGGCCGGTATTCTTTTTTGGGGCCAAGTAGTACCATAGTATTCCGCTGATCTCAAAAACCCATGAGAATGCGAGGAGAATGAACATTCTTCCGAATAATGTAATCCTGGAATTAAAAATGATTAAAGTTTACACACATAATAGTCAACGGTTCAAATTATTTAAAAAAAATAATAAAAATAAAAATTAAATACATTTTATTAAATTCTTACACACGCTGACGTCGATTCTGCTTTGCCCTCGACCCTTGCTTAAACTGCTTCGCATTCCTGGTGTAGTCGATCAAAAATTTCAGAGTAACACAACTCATTGCAATCCCCAGTCCAAACAAAATTAAACTTACAATGATTTCATGATAGAAAACGGCCGTTTTATCCAATTCACATTTCGATACTCCATACAACGGACGGATGACGCTGTCGTCAAAATACCTGTGAAATGTTTCAACAAATACCAAACAAAACTTGAAATTACGGTAACGTTGAACGTTGTATGTTGTTGGTGCTTTAAGACTTATTATTATTGTTAGTAAATGAAAAGTAAATTACTTACTCAAAATAATGTTCGATGAATAGCGAAATTGAGATGACCAGGGCAGGAAGTCCAAAACCACCGCCAACATACCACAAAAACCGTGTTCTTTCTTCTGAACGCCCCACAGTTCTAGACATGGAACTAAAACAAAACACAACATACCGTATTTCCTCGATTAGTTTTCCCGGAAACTAATTCATAAAACTGGCTTGGCTCCCTAATGATTTACATGTTATAAACCCGGAAACTATTTGAGACCCGGTAATTAATCGAGGAAATACGGTACAACATATGTTTATGACTTTCAACTTTTACTGTCAACTGTTTATGAGTTGAAAATCAAAAATTAATAATAATAATTATTAAATAA
Organism: Dicyrtoma fusca; assembly: GCA_034695205.1. Classification (NCBI taxonomy): domain Eukaryota; kingdom Metazoa; phylum Arthropoda; class Collembola; order Symphypleona; family Dicyrtomidae; genus Dicyrtoma; species Dicyrtoma fusca. The sequence continues at coordinate 17,730 of JAQFZC010000913.1, read as the reverse complement.
ATATTCACTAATTTTGTTCGATGCAAACTTACACGATCGTAGACCACATATTAAAGTTGATGACGGCCATCCAAGAGAACATGGACACATAAAAGAATTGAATCAAAACTGCAAGAGCTTGACAGGGGACGGAGCCAAGTTGAAAATCTGATGACCTATCCGGACTTTGACCCAGTTTTAAGTAATCACTAGTTATTTTGCAAATTAGGAAAGTGAGCATTGAAAAGGCGTAGGCGGCCGCCGTCCATCCGTGAATGTTTTGCGTCGCCCAAATCAAAATGTGAGACAGAACGATTAGAAAGAGAAATGTTGAAGCAATGATCATCAGGAAGAGATGAACGATGGAAATGGTTTCACGATCTTGACCGTTCTATTAAAATAAAATAAAAACTAGGTAACTTGTACTTGGTAATAGATAACAGATCTTATTTTAATTTCAATTTAATTTTAATAATATAATTATGCACCTGTTGATGTTTTTTCCGGTCTAAGCAATAAATCAAAATTTGATTTTCCTCCTTTCGCTCAAAATCGATGGTAGTTCCATCACCAGAAGAATCTACAAAACCATCGATACAAAAATTTGAAATATCCCGCTTGTACTGTTTCGGCGCGCACCAATCTTGGTTGCCCGTGGCACGAGCGTAAATCTGTCCGGACTCGGTCACGCGAATTCTATTTTTCAAAAACAAAAAAATATATGATTAAATTATTTAAGGTCATTAATAATTAATATCTTTTTAGTTAAAAACTTAATTTTAGTTAAACGCTATTGTAGTTACTGCGCTCTGTCCGTTGGTCGCGCTTTTGAGTTTGGTGTTAGCACCGAAATTTTCGCGACTGATGCATTGCACCGAGTTATTTTGGGCTCGTAGTTCACTCGCACATTCAAAATTCCTTCATTTTTGATTTTTGCGAATATTTTACCACCATTTCCCTGTGAACTGGATAATTCCTTGTAAAAGTAGGGCGTCCACGCAGTCGCATTTGTGGTGTTCACGCAGGTTATTTTCGCAGGGTTTAGCAAGTCTAATTTGACAACAGCTCCGATTGGGCAACATTTTTTAATGGTTGTGTTTTTATTTCTATGGTTAGTAACGTTATTGTTACTGTAATAACTAGCAGCTGCCTTTTTTTCAGTTGGCCCTGCTAATATGACATGTATTTTTAAGGCAATAAATAATACGCAGGCCACTTTTTGTACTGTACAAACTTTCATTCGTACAAACTGCCGCATTATTGCAGCAGCGAACTGACAGGGTTGCTAATTTTGAAAGGAAGAATGAATTAAAATTCTCTATGACAAACTAAAACTAACCAAGCAATATTTTGACCGATTATGTCATAAAAATGATGTAAAGGAGATAAATGTATGCACCACAGCGACAAAATGTGGTAAAAGTAGTAAATACCAATTGAATATTACTGCAAAAATTCATAGCACTGCACTGTAGAGCTAGAAATACGTCATAGCCTAGCACAGTACATACTACAATGCGTTAAACAAGGAAAATAATTATATAAAAAATTGATTTATTCCAAGTTCCAAGTTAGTTACTGTTTACTATTAATTTGTAAAATATATACAGATGTAATTGAAATCCATATAGATATATATCTATAGCCACAATTTATAGCTTAAAGTAATATACTGAATTGAATCCTTTCAACAAAATGGTCAAAAATGGTTTTTCACTGTAAATTGCCTATGACCTAGAGCTCTACGTAAAACTCCGTTGAACAGCAATTCAATGGTAGGAAAGTTCTATTTGTAAATTATGTAGGTAATTGTAGCCTTGCGAAAATAAAGGGAAGGAAAAGTCGGCTTCCATATCGCTATTGAATAATATTAAAATTAATACTTTTAAATGCAAGAAAAGGCAGTAATTAATCGAAGCAAAATACACTGGTTCTACATAATAGTATTCCTTTTATTTCCCCCCGTTTTCTTGTGAGAAATGAAGGGATTGACAAGCTCATTTCTGTCCACTTCAAGGAAATTGGCGGCAGTGAGCTCAGTAAGTGTTTTTAATGCCCCCTGCTCGTCCATTGCCCCCTCCATGTTGGATTTAACTCTTTGGGAATCCGGATGGCTCGATCCCTGCAATTTTAGGATCTTCTTATAGAGCTCCAGAGCCTCCTTATAGCGCCCTTGGCTCTCGAGCAGATTGGCCATCGTGCACTTGGTCTTGAGCGTATAGCGATGCCGAGCCCCCAGCACCTTCCTCTGCACCTCCAGAACCTCACTGAAGACGTTGAAGGCCTCTTCAAACCGCCGCTGGTGCTTCAGGACCTTGGCAATGTTGTGCTTCGTTGCTAGGGTGACGGTGCTGGGGGTGAGGCCGTACTGTGAGGGGCCACTGCTCAGTTTACTTCTCCACGCAGTCTCATTCCATTCAAAGCTCTCGTCCCGTAACAATGCTCTACAGATCTGTTCCGCCCTCGTCGCTGTGCTCACAGGGGTCGAGTTTCTAAGGGGCTTTAGCGGGGGGGCCTGATTTGAATCTAAGTTTGAAATTGGCGGGCTTGCAGGCCCAGGCTTGACGCCCTTCACAAAGTCGTCCAGTTCCCTTGGGAAGGAGGAAGTAATAGTGGCAGAATCATTCTCATTGAGGGGCTCCAATTCAAAATTGAAAGTCCCGCGGTAGTTTTTCGGTAGGAATTGGAGGGAGCGGATCCTTTTCATCCGAGTGGACCTGGTGCTGGCGGGAGATTTCAAAGGTAGGAGTGGCGGCTTATTTGTGCTTGGGATGGATGGCGGTTCCTCGATCAAAACGGGGATTGGCTTGAGGAAAAAATCACTAGAGGAAATGTACCGGGCCTCCTTATTAAACAAGCCATGACCTTGACCTTGACCTTGAGCCTGACCTTGAATTTGACCTTCCTTGATTTCGATATCCTTGGCTGTCAAGTAGTACAGATTTTCCTTCCCTTTAATCTTCCCCCACGAAGACCACTTCCACCAGTATTTCTCGGCTGTGAGGGCCTTAAGGAGGTCCTCCGTCACGCCGCACTCGACCATGTGATCGAAGCACGTTGCGCCGGCGTAGGTCCCAAGGATCTCTATAGCACCGGAATTGTCCATGGGCGGCAGGGTTTTTTCCATGGTAGCGGTAAGGGTGTTGTTGGGAGTGTTGAGCGGAGTGGGATTCTCCTCATTTTCGAGACCATTTTGATCTTTCCCGCCAGTGGAAAAACTGGAGCGCGCGCTCCCAGGGAGATTTGCCATGTAAATGTTTTTCAAGGGGAGCTCGTAAGCATAGTAAACACTGAGGCCGAGGTCGACGAAGAGCTGACAGAATGTTTTCTCGAAGGCATCGTCCACTATGGTGACGATGCCCTCGCCGTCCGTGTCCGTGTGCCAGGTGAGGCAGGTGGGGCTGCCTTCGAACTCGATCACAAACTTACAAATGTCACTGGCAAGGCCGTCGAGATTTAAAAATTGCCTCTGGGCGGCTTTCACGAAGTACTTTGTGAACTCGTAGTGGTGTGTCGAGGTAATGTCTGTCGGGTCTGGGCGGGTCGCCATGGTAACTTAATTTTAATACAAATAATTTTAAATTCTAGAACAATTAAATAGCACGTATAGCTTAGCATTAGGACGAATGCCAGAAATTATACTTAAGAAGCACAAGTAGTTGGCAGCTGTGGATCGGAAATAAGAGATGCAATTAAAATGTGTACGCTAATATCAAAAGCAAAAGTCCATGCATATGTTTTGTGTATGGCACACCCACTTTGTATTACTTAATATTAAAAGAGTTGCCTGTGCACAGTGCTGTGTGTTTCCCTGTCTTAATTTCCTTATACGCACTTGGAATTTGTGATTTCCTTTTGCTAAATCCGAGCTTAATTATAATTATAATTACGTCTGTCCTTCAGCGTCATTACTCAGTGTATATAGTAGTACATATGAGGGACTATGCATAATTATTATAAATATTTATGGTACTGTCATTTCCGATGTAGACAGATAAATATGCCTACCGTCAGCTCCTTCAGTCTCTTAACTACGTGCGCTACTCCTTCAGAATCATTACGCTAATAAATTATTGATAAAAAGCAAGCACAAAAGAAATTGTGATGAATTATTGATGATGTGGTTTATTGTACAATAATAGTGTCACAAGGGGAAAGAAGCTTTTTTTTTGTGGAGCTAATTACAATTAGCTGTGACAAGTGTGTGCAAATTCTCACATACGAGATACGATGGGTTAAGAAGCAAATCTAATAAGGCTTTTTTTCCCAAGCTGCTTTTCGGCCACTACTAAAAATCCACGTATTTGAAACCGGCAATTATTTGAGACTCGGCATTTATTCCTTTGCCCCATTAGATTATGTACATCTTCAACGTTGGTGCGTGCAACTTTGAATGAATCTTTGCTTCCTAATTGTAATAATGCGTTGCTACTTGCTATGTTCATGTGTACTGTACAGTCACAATAATTGTCTGAGTTTTTGACTTGTTGTGATTTTCATATTTATTATGGCATACCTCTGACTGTTTACGATGATAGAAAAGCATTTTGAGGCTGTCATTTTGTCAGTTTGTTCTATGAGCTACTGTAGCCTTTTGCTTAAAATCTGAATACAAAGAGGCAAACAATTTACAATGTTAAACTTGAGTTTATATTTTCAGTGTCTCAGGGCGTGCATATTTTATGTATTTTTCCTGCCCTTGAGTTGCGTATTTGTAATTGCAAAAAGGGGAATGTTTTTACTTAGCCACGTGCTAAGAGCTGTTTAGCTCCACTCAGTCGTGCTCCACTACTTTTTTTTTAGTACATACTCTAATTGAAACTTTGAATCGTGAAAAATGCATTGGTCCAGTCCTGCCCAAAATTTTCGTTCGTCTAGTCAACGAATGAAGTGCAAAAACCCCGTAAAAAGTGCGTATTACAGAAGACCGAAGAAGCTTCTATATACATTTGCTGGGGCGATCACTGGAAAAACACAGACTGTGTGCATACTTTAGTTCAGTGCTGCCCAAAATTTTCGCTAGTCTAGTCAAGTCTAGTCACGTCCAAAATCAAAGGCAGCTAGTCTAGTCTAGTCAAGTCACACTGTTTTCGAGACCTGCCTAGTCTAGTCTAGTCTAGTCTAGTCAACACAAAAATCCACCCTAGCCAAGTCTAGTCTAGTCAACTAGTCAGCTATCTCTTAACATGGGAAGGATCGTGGCTAGTCTAGTCCTAGTCTAGTCATTTGTTTTCTGCGCCTCTTGCTAGTCTAGTTAAGTCACAAGTTTTGAAAGAGTCAGTTAGTCTAGTCTAGTCACGTCAAAAGTTAAAGGCAGCTAGTCTAGTCTAGTCTAGTCAACATAAAATCTACCCTGGTCAAGTCTAGTCTAGTCAGCTAGTCATGCAGCAATCCCTTAACATGGGGAAAATTGTGGCTAGTCTAGTCCAGTCTAGTCATTTGTTTTCTAGTCCTTTTGCAAACCTAGGTAGTCAATTTAACTCACAAGTTAAAATGACTAGACTGAACAATGATATAAGTTTAAAACTCGTATAATTTATTTGGACTCCTGTTGAGTAGGAAAATAATTAAATTTTGCAACCATCGCATCGCATCGCTATGCTTAAATAGTGCTAGCTAGTACAGTTTGTGGAATTTAGTGGTCCTTCAATGACGAAGGGGCTATGCTATACACTAGTATCAGTAATTATTTCGATTAAAATACCGGTTCATCGAATCACTAATCAGTATACTCACTATATGTATAAAGTCAAGTTTGTCAATGTATAATCTACGTGTAAACACGAAACATTTTTTTTCACAAGATTTTTTATATCCTAAAGTGTAGACATGGAGTATAGGTAACTGTACTATCATAATAAAGGCTCACACGTGTTTAGTACGCCGTGCTACTTCAATAGGAAATACATTACAGTGTAATACAAAGGCATGGCTGATCTATCTGTTGAACTTTCATTCAAATTTTTACAGACGATTAGTATTGATTTATTTTACAGTGTGCTTATCCTTCGTATCAGTGCCGACAGTCATCAATTGATTAGTCAAGTTGGAAGTGGCAATACAACTTCATTCAAAGAAATTACATACAGCTATTGCACTTCAAGTCTCAAGTGTAGCTCACAATTAAATAGCAAGTTACTTTAGCTCGCAATTAACTCCACAATCGCAGTCAAGCAACACAGGAACACTTGCACCTAAAAGCGCTATTACGAAATTAAAAATTTAGGAAATTTGCAATCAAAATAATGGGAATTACCAAAGCAACTGAAGCAGATATACCCTCCCTGGTCACTATAGTGAACGCTGCCTACCGTGGTGACCCCGTGACCGGTGAGTCCGGTTGGACCCATGAAAAAGGACTAGTGGACGGTCCTCGAATGAACCCGGAGGAAACGGACGAACTACGGAATTCGGACACGGTAACAATTTTTAAATTAGAAGAGGAAGAATCTGCCGGTAAAAAAATCATCGGGTGTGTCCGTGTTGAGCTGGCCAAGACTGAGGATGGTGGTCGCTTTGGCTACGTGTCATTGTTAGCCGTCCACCCTTCCATTCAAACCGGTGGGATTGGCTCAAGGATTCTTCGAGAGGCTGAAGAGTGGGCCAAAGGTCAAGGGATTGCAAGTACCCAAATTATGGTCCCATCCGTCCGTGATGCACTCATTGAATTCTACAAACGAAGGGGATACGTTGAGACGGGGGCAAGAATTCCCTATGAGGTCGGCTGTGCCTGTTCTATTGAGAAGCCCAATGTAGAATTTGATTTTGTTAAGTTAATTAAACAGCTGAATTAAATTTGGTTAAAAAAATAATTCAATACTTCCTGTTGTTTGTATTAATAACGCCCTAACGTAATAAAAAATAAAATATTATGGACTGGCAATTGCGTAGTAATATTTCAAAACCAATTTAAATTATTTTGTTTTTAAACTATTTATTACTTCAACTCAATGAAGTGCATGATGATCATTATCAATCAAACAATCAAATTATATCAGTAGCAACAGGAAATAATATTTAACGTCATTATGACTAAGGTTTAAACGCCTATACTGTATCCTAAGCTACATCTAACTAGCACTAAACAGTACAGACATTGCACTTTTTTGATTCAACGGTATAATACTTCGATCGAGTTATGATTATGATTAACAATAAAATTACTTTCTTAACTATAAATCCAACACATAAAACACTAGTAAAGAATCGGAATAAACCTACACAACAAAAATCCTTACCAAGTGTAAAGTAAGGCGTAACTTTTCGAAAAATGATTTTTTTAAACTAGGTAGATGCAACCATGCAACGTCGAATAAAATGGCAAAAATACCTAGGTTTATCCAAACTAAAAAAAACAAGCATGATTATTCAAAATATTTGTTAGCCGATTCCAAAAGTGCAAAATCATGACGAGATGTAGTTAATTTGAATTAATTGAGACAACTAGTTAGTATTAGCACCATGAGGATCGACATAAAGGGAAAGTGCGATAGCTGGGCTGGAACTCTTGTAGAGTCAATCGCTGTCCTTATTTTGTGGTAGCGTGACGGGAGGTTGCGTTGAGTACTTATAGAGAAGTGGATTCACGGCATGCCGCAATTCTATGAAGTAATTAAACCAAAATTTTAAAAAAAACTCATTAATTCTCTTAAAACTGAAATTACAAAGTACAAGAGTTATTAAGAATTAGAAATAAGAATTACAGAAAGAAAGACCTACTTTTTATGTTTTCCTTATTGTTAACTTTTGTACGGAAGAAAATTTTGAGACGGGGACACATTTGAAATGCAAAGAGGCTCGTTACATGCGTCATGATGGGTGGATATTCCTCTCTGGTTGCTGACGTTAGATCCACGAAAGTAATGTGCATTAATTCCAATCCTAAAAGATCAAGTTCAATTAAAAACTGTTAGAACAGAAGATTATAGATTAGGAATGAATTTTAAAATTACCATTATTTTTTTAAAAACTGATTTTTCTTTACCTTGTCGATCAATTATAGAAGGATTTTCCCTCAAACTGTTCACCGTAGAAAGGTCGACCATCTCCGACGTCTCCAGAAGATTGATGCATGTATCCTTGGAGAAGCCCGTGAAGGCAGAATCTAGTGCAGGATAGTTATTTTGATGAAGATTCAAATTAATGTTAAACTTGACTTCCCTCAATCGTCTCAAGCCCCACAGAACTCTCGCATTATCCACAAATTTGAATCGACTGGCTTTAATCTCCAGATACTCCACATTGGGGAAAATGGCTGCAAACTTGGCAAGCCATCCGTAGGGCAAAAATCTAGTGTTTTCAAAAACGACAGATCTGACACTTGGAGCCTCTCTATAGTTTCCAAAGCAGTCTTTCCAGGGGACAACACTGGAAAGGTCATAAAAATGAAACCGGACGCAGGTCAAATTTGGGAAGGTATCCGTGAACTGGAATCCGGGGGGGAAGTAGACTTCGCTCAAACCAAACATCTGGGGATATTTGACAGCTCGTGGAAGGCCAAATTTTCCGACTTTAAGACTTTTTACTTTCTCTAATCGTGGGATACAAAGGTCAGACAGTGACCCGAGGGATGAAGCAATGCAGAATTCATTCAAGGTCAATGAACCTGCTTCTGCCAGCTTCATTATAACATTCGAAACCCTGGAGAGGAAGCCCGGGTTAGGCGGGATGCGATCCAAACAAATACCAAAATACTTGAGGGGCACCCTTGACGAAGAATTGGCGATCTGCTCAAAAAGCTCAATGTCATCCAAACAAGGTCGCCACATTAAATGATGAATTAGGTGGAATCTTTTTGCTTTTAAAACAAAGCCAAAATTGTTGCTTAGAGATGAGTCAACCTGCCGTAGGTTAATGGCAGCTCTTAAGAGGTCACTGGACACTTTTAGCGGCGCATCACACCCCAGGTTAAGATGTCGAAGGTTCTTTAAGGTTATTTCGGTCCCTTTTGGCTCCGGGAAAAGACGGTCATAGCTGCTCCTCCACTGGTGAGGGAAATTGTGTAGCTCTAAACTTTCCAGTTCCGGTAGCCGACAGACCAAAAGGGTCTTCAAGCAGTAGATTGAAGGGTACTCCAAGTCCATGGCCAATCTACTAGCGTGATTTATTTTTCCAGTGGAAGCTCCAGCCGAGTCGGAGATACTAGCCTTTGCTTTGGCGCTCATAAAATAGTGGGGTGGGAAGCAAAAGAGATCCAAGTATAGCTTCTTCACTTTTTTCCCATAAAAGAAAAAGAAATCCCGTAGGTCCTTACACTCCAACGTCCCACCGGTGAACATAAATGACTCACATGGGAAATACGAGGAGCAGGTGTTAAGAAAACGCGTAAAATTTCCAAGCGTATAATATTCCGATTCCGAATTATCATCTATGCAGCTACAGCTGTTATGCGTTGAAAAGTACGTTTGCGAATTCCAGTCGTATTTAAACTTTACTTTGAAGGAATCGTGCTGACGAAGGGCCTGGACGGCACAGACATTGAAACGCCAACAGATTTGACGACACAATTTTAACTGGGCGACGGTGAGGTGACTCAGGATCTTCGTCATAACCTGTAAGGGATGAAATAAATGTAGGTAATTTGTATAAGTACATAACTTAGGAATTAACATTATCGAAACGATATAGGTATAGTTTTCAATGTTTTTTAAAATTGTAATTTCTAATTTAGACCATTTTAAAGTTTGATTTACTACTTTTGAGGGTTTTGAAAAAGTGTTATTTACTAGTTTTGACCATTTTGAAAAAGTGTTATTCTGTTATTTACTAGTGTTGACTGTTTTGAAAAAGTGTTATTTACTAGTTTTGATCGTTTTGAAAAAGTGTTATTTACTAGTTTTGACCCTTTTGAAACAGTTAATTTATAAAGTTGAACACTTTATAAAACATTTTTTCTATGGTTCTCCAGTTCCTAATAGGTTTTAAAGTACAGCCTGTTTCAGAGATAAGTATCCCATGGAATGGCTTAATAACTTTTGAACAATACATCCGATTTTCGATTAGTAAGCTACTTTTAATAGAGAAAGCGATGCAAATTTATGGCATATATGAATCATAAAAATCTGGTAAGGTTTGACAGAGTTATAGCCCATCTCCCAAAATCCGCCCAAATTAGCATACTAGGTATAGGACACCCGAAATGGCCAACATAAAAAAATTTTAACTGTACAACTCCGCGATGAAATTTTTTGAAGTTTTGAGACAAAACCAGAAAACGTGTTACCTATCTCCTGAAAAATTCATTCGGGGTCTAACATCACTTGCGATGGTCGAAGCAACTAAAAGCCTGAAGTTGTGCATGATCGCAATAATGTTCACTGATTTGTTTCGAAAAAACTGTCTTCACCGATTTTTGCTTTGACCTTCACAGAAAATTATCTGTGTTATCCAGGGACTTGTGAGGTCTATTTTTTCTGGAAAAAGGTCATTGCGGACAATTTAATAAATAAATTTAGTCGAATTTGAAGGAAAAGACTTTCCGAATAAATCAATGGAAATTATTATGAATATGCACCTAGTAACTTATTCAATTGTTTCGACCTTCAAAAGAGATATTTGACCCCAAATGAATTTTGTTACAGATAGGTAACACGTTTTCTGGTTTTGTCTCAAAATTTCAAAAAATTTCATCGCGGAGTTTTACAGTTAAAATTTTTTTATGTTGGCCATTTCGGGTGTCCTATACCTAGTATGCTAATTTGGGCGGATTTTGGGAGATGGGCTATAACTCTGTCAAACCTTACCAGATTTTTATGATTCATATATGCCATAAATTTGCATCGCTTTCTCTATTAAAAGTAGCTTACTAATCGAAAATCGGATGTATTGTTCAAAAGTTATTAAGCCATTCCATGGGATACTTATCTCTGAAACAGGCTGTACATTCAACAATAGAAACGAATTCATAGTTTTCCAAGGTCAATAATAATAACAGTATATAATGCATGATCGTACCAGATCTGTCGCTAAAACTTTGTCTATCGGCAAAACTAAATCATCGTCATCGCCATCGCCATTCTGAATATTTTCCAAACCCAGATCACTGTCAGCATCAGCATCGCCCCGCTGTTTCTTCGTAGCAATGTCATAGTTAGTTTGAACGGAACAATCACTCAACTTCCTTTTGTTAGTTCCAGAACCAATAATCATTAAATCGGTTGAATAAGCTGTCGTTACGGTTTCCAAACCGTGGGTGTCACTCCAATCCGTTAGTTGCCTACCACCCCGATTCAAAACCGAAAACTCGGAGGCGCTCTCCCTATTTTCAAGTTCGATTCCTCTCGTGTTACTGTTGGGTGTAAGATCCATAATTTCAACTTGGGATCCCTTGGTTGATTGCGTTGGGTACTTGGTCAGTATTATGTCCAGCTAAAACAATTTGTATAAAAATGTATTTTACGGACTGGTAGTTATTACTGTCAATATTACAATACAGTACACTAGCAAATAAAATTACAGAAAATCTGCTATTTAACCTATTCAAAACTAAGAAACCACGGAAAGAATACTTTACAAAAGGGATTAGTTCTATAAGTTAACTTTTTTAAAAGGGTCAAAACTACGAAATAACTTTTTTCCAAAAAGGTCAAAACTAGTAAATAACACTTTTCCAAAAAGGTCAAAACTAGTAAATAACACTTTTCCAAAAAGGTCAAAACTAGTAAAGAATACTTTTTCAAAACGGTCAAAACTAGTAAATAACACTTTTTCAATAATGTCAAAACTAGTAAATATCACTTTTTCAAAACGGTCAAAACAAGAAATTACTCTTTTTTAAAAAGGTCAAAACTAGTGATTAGTACCTAATTAACATTGTTTAAAAAGGTCAAAACAAGAAATGGGTCTTTTTTAAAAGGTCAAAACTAGTAAATAACACTTTTTCAATAATGTCAAAACTAGTAAATATCACTTTTTCAAAACGGTCAAAACAAGAAATTACTCTTTTTTAAAAAGGTCAAAACTAGTGATTAGTACCTAATTAACATTGTTTAAAAAGGTCAAAACAAGAAATGGGTCTTTTTTAAAAGGTCAAAACTAGTAAATAACAATTTCAACAGGTCAGAACACTATAAATTACCATTTTCAAACAAACATTCAAACCTAAGTATACTACGTTTCGAAAAGGTTAAAGTTGAACGTAGGTGGAATAAATATTTAAAAAGCATAAAATATTACGTTTTGAAGAAATAAGCGAAGATTGGGCTCCTCACTAGCAAAAAACTGGAATGCCGATCCATGAAGTTTGATTTCTTTCAACGCAATTCTCATGTTTCTCATCTGCTCAGAAATTCTATTCTGTATTTCTTCATCACAGCCGCCGCTGACGGCTGAACAATAATTAGGTTCTTGATTCTACATAAAATCAACATAAGCCATACTGGAAATATGAATCACCCATCAGGATTAGACTTGAAATAATGTCAATCATCAATAAGACAACTACAATCAACAATTAATCAAACAATTATTATTTTTTGAAAGTAATTTTTTACCATGACCAGGTTTGCTGAAGTGTTGGTTTTGATTAAAGTTGTTGTTCCAAAAGCTGAAGTTACATTTTCACTTGAATCCAGCCAGCAGTTCTGCTTTTCTAGGATTAATTTCACCTTTAAAATTCCAATAAAAAAGGTAACAGTTGACAGTTAAATTTAAATTCTTCACTGCCCAGTGCTATTAATAGAGATTAAATTGATCTGCATATAGAAACTGACTTACATCATTAAGTAGAAAGTCCAAATGTGGGTTTTCTCCATGAAAGAGCTTAAAAGCGGAAATCTGCGCTATAATCGCTCCGATAATATTTCCAAGATTTTCCGGTTCCTCGTGAGATTCTGTCTCCCACATTTTTACTATTCATTTTATTATTACGATTACACTTTGACAGCAGAAAGTAGGGTGGAAAAATTGTCACAAAATTAGAAATTATTGACATACTAGTAATTAGTAATTGTTAAGTCACTCGTCAATCGTTTTTTGCACTGCTGTGTCGACTGACTGACTGTCACTGCACAATGAACGAAGGAAGTGCAAAAACCCTAAAACCCCGTCAAAAAGTGCGTATCATAGAAGACAGAAGAAGCTTCTACAGTTGCTGGGGCGATCACTGGAAAAACACAGACTTTTAGCACAGACAGTGCTGCCCAAAATTTTCGCTAGTCTAGTCAAGTCTAGTCACTTCCAAAATCAAAGAACGCAAATCTAGTCTAGTCAAGTCAAAATGTTTTCGAGGCCTGCCTAGTCTAGTCTAGTCTAGTCAACACGAAATCTACCCTAGCTCGCTAGCTAGTCTAGTCTAGTCAACTAGTCAGCTATCCCTTAACATGGGAAGAATCGTGGCTAGTCTAGTCTAGTCAAGTCAAGCGGCTAGTCAACTAGTCAAGCCAGGCTAGACTAGGGCAGCACTGTTTTAGCATACTTTAGTCTCACTCGAATTTGGTCCAAGGTTTAAGCCAAGGTTCTCTAGCTAAAAGACATTCAATCACTATGGCAACAATGCGACAAACTTTTAATTAAAATTTAAAATTAATTAATAATAATTATTACTTAATCAAAATCAATCTGTAAGCCTTTATATTAAAACTAGATAAATTACCAATTGGTACGTAGGTGTACGACGTAGTTAAATTTGTACTTGTACATATAATGACAGCCCTTCCTAGTATTGATGATGATGATTGTACAAACAATAAATTATTAAATCTTCCGCATCCATTAATGACATAATTAGAGATGAATTGAATGGTTAATTGGCGTCTAATTATGACCGTATATTGTTGTTAGTAGAATCAATAAATATAATTGCTTTACATAATTACATTCATTTTGATAGTACAATTTTCGTAATTATTGACTTAGCAATAGTGTAGGTAATCAAATACTACTTTTTTTGATACTATTACCGGCATAATTAAGAGTTTTACTGACTTTGAGTCCTGTACGTTATTGAATTTACAAAAGAATTGTTACGAAATCACAAAGCCACGGTCAACAGTCAATTTCTCGATTCTACTAAAAAGTAAAAAGATTCTACAACTCCAATCTGAAGAAGACGAAAAACAATATTTATATTATTATTATTCTCTTAAATAAACCATCAAAATGGGTCTCAAATCCATCTATTTAGCTGTATTCATCGTTCTCGCCACTTTTAAGGTAAGGGAAAGCTATGGCTTATACTCGTGCCTATAATTATTACTGCCTCTACCGCAGACACAACAGTGTGTTTACAGGAACCAAGAACAAATATTGTGTACAGTTACACTCATTTTAAAGTTTTTGATGCTTTGATGTCATTTTTAACAGTTTTACCATTTTTTATGATTTAAAGATTTTTCGGAATTTTTGGTCATTTTTCAGTTTTTTTACGATATTTACGATTCGCAGTACTACATATTATCAACCTTTTATCATTTTGAGATATTTTATGATTTTTAACGATTTTGTGACCTTTTTAAAGGTCTTACGGCCTTTTATGATTTTAACATTTTTGAGAGTTTTTTGTGATTTTCATGCTATTACCACTTGGGAGTATAATACGATTAAATAAAGTGTGTATATAATGATGTACTTCCGTTCTGAATTGTTGGTACAGATGGCTTCTGCTGGTATTGGGAACATGTTACCTACCTTAGTTCTCGGCCGTTGGGACTATAATATTGAATTAGTTCCATTGCCACCACCCACATGGCCCGATTTCAATACTGATGCGTACAGTCATTTGGGTAAGGGTAGAGGATGAGTGTGACAGTCCTGGCAGACCACGGCACTGGAGACGACACCAGCGAGCTTTCTACTTTAAAAAAAATGATATTCAACAAAAACACTAAATGCTTATGATTGAATAAATAACACAAGTGGATTTCAATTGTAATATTATTATCTGAATAAATAAATTACAGACCTCTCCATGCATGTTCTTCCACATACATACATAGATAGTATACACTGTAACATCTATTGACTATTAAAAATGAAAATGCTATAAAATAAGAAAACTATGAGACATACCAATCACATAACAAAATTACTATTACAAACGTACCTACAACTGTTAAGAAAAGCCATCTTTTCAAAGATGACCCTATTTAGAAACACTAAAATTTAAAAATAGAAGTCAACAAAGGCAGAGTGTTTCAAAAAAAATACATACTACTTTTTTAAACAACACCGACTTCCCAGAAAAAAAGTGTAATTAATAATATCGATAACCAAGTACTACATATTTACGACAATAATCGAGTAATTCTATTCCAGATGAACAACACAGCACAGAATCATATTAAACTAGGAATAATTAAAGTAATTATCTAGGTAGGTAAGGTAAGAGGACAGTCATTGGCAACTTTAATAAAAATAGAACAGGACTGGACAAAGTCAACAGTATGAAGGACACAGGTCTAGCTAAATCAAAAATGGAAACAAGCAAAAAAAAAACAAAAATAATACTGCAAAAAATCATATAAAAATGGCATTAAAAACCAGTGTTACCGGGGAAACGTGGAAACTGTTTTCTGCTCCTAAAAACTGGAGCTTAGACAGTGTTATGGTAACGGTAACTTCATAAAGTTTTGCTTTGCTATAAATGGATAAGCAATTCATTTTTACCCGTAATTATGCTTCTATTCAAATTGTGCAATATTATTGTATGTAATTATTTTACATTTCTTCGTAATTAGTTTTAAGTTTAGATAATAAACAATGCCTTTTCTTGAAATTATGGATAATAATGTGTTTATGTGTTAAAAAAACCAAAAAGAGTGATGCTATTACGATTTCTACGCTCGGTAATGCTAGAAACAAAGCCAGTAGTTTGAAATTTTCATGAGCAACGAACTATGCGTAATTTAATCTTTAATAAAA
The DNA here is from genome assembly GCA_034695205.1 of Dicyrtoma fusca. NCBI lineage: Eukaryota > Metazoa > Arthropoda > Collembola > Symphypleona > Dicyrtomidae > Dicyrtoma > Dicyrtoma fusca. Next base: position 1,893 of record JAQFZC010000913.1, on the reverse strand, counting down.
AATAAACGTGTGAGCGAAGAAGAAGGCAATTTTATTACAGAGTTTCAATACAAAAGTTGGCTGTGTATTTCAGCTCAAAAGTGCTGTGAACATTGAGTAGGTAATCAGTAGTATTTTGAGAAAAGATGTAGAAACTAAGTTGTGAAAATATTCTTTTAAGTCTTGGAAAGTAGAGGGGGAAAAGGAAAGATGATGCTAATCTATAGGAAGGAATAATACAGGGAACAGTCAAACCCAGGCAAGTTGCCATGCCAGGCTTTAATTAACTAATAGCAATATTGTTAAAAATGAATAATCTTGAAGACTTGAGATTGACTTAGGCCTGTCCACCACCGGCACCGCCCCCAGCACCGCCTCCAGCTCCGCCTCCCAGACCCTTTCCGCCCTTTCCAGCACCGCCTCCGCCACCGCCTCCGGCTCCGCCTCCAGCACCGCCTCCAAGACCCTTTCCTCCCTTTCCAGCACCGCCGCCGCCCCCAGCACCGCCACCAGCACCGCCTCCAAGACCCTTCCCACCCTTTCCGGCACCGCCACCGCCTCCAGCACCGCCTCCATGGCCACCTCCAAGACCCTTCCCACCCTTTCCGGCACCATACCCTTGACCTCCTCCTTGGCCAGCACCTGCAGCCATCTAAAAAAAATGAAAATGTTAACACAATTAAAATTTTACGTTACCATAAAAAAGGCTCAAAGTTTGTATAAAAGTTACAGTTTAAAAAAAAACAATAATTAACGAATAATTTGTAATTTGTACCTCAAACATGACCACGATGAGAACGGCAACGCAGAAAAAGATAGTTTTGGGATTCATTTTGAATGGAGTTTTGGAAAGTAATCTGTTCAGGGCGGAAAATAAATTACGACTGAGGCTCTAAATTGTCAACTAATATTTATATATAATAAATGTTTCCATTGACAATTGTATAGGGCAGTCGCTTAATGACTTAATCACTTAATTAATTAGTCGAATCGAGCATTCATCAGGAGGGATTATGGGGTATTAAAAAAAACGAATGGAATAATGTAGGAAGCCATTCCATGACAGATTTTGCCACGGTGTACAAAAATACACGGGTACGAGAGTATAATCGCAATGTAAAATTTACTGCGAAGTTATAACTTGAGGAAGTAATCAGGATCTTAATTAGAATGGTTAATTGAGAATTTCTTGGAAGGCGTTTACATTTAATTCATGTACTCCTAAGTTAACTTGTAATGCAGGGGATGTGATTAACTTTTGTTGATACTTTGGACCAGGATAAGAGGAATCCATGCCACGTGCCATTTAAATTTAAATGTAATCCCTATTCTGAAGCAAGGTTTTAGGTATTTTAATTACGGAATTACGTCTTGAGCTAATAATAATACTACTACGCCTCAATTTTACACTTGGTAATTATAATGATGAGATGAATAAGTCGTATGTGTATCTGTGCAAGCAACTCACATTTGCCTGCGAATCTTATATAAAACCATTATTACAAATCAAATCAGGTTTTTTGGATGCTCACAAAATATTCACTGATATAAGTTTCATCTAACTCATTATTATTATTTCAAATGCTGAAATATTAATAATGTTCTGAAAATAAGCTGTACCAGCTTAAATAGCCTGCTGCTGCTACAGCAAAATATTTTTTACATTATGAAGAGGTAAAGCAGAAGCCATCATTATTGTCCTTCAATACGAATCACAATTTTGTTTTATTTTATTTCTAATACAAATTATAAAGGTATTATTATAAAAACGTATTGATTTGTAAAGTATTAGGAAACAAACAGTAAAGAGCATATTTTTGAGGGATTTTGTATGCCTAAAAAACAAGGGCTGCGCCCTTGTTTTTTTTCTTCTAACTGGCCTCTTACAGACCGTAGGCCTACGGGTAATTTTGT
>JAQFZC010000912.1:0-37664 GCA_034695205.1 Dicyrtoma fusca | reverse complement strand
ACATTCTTGTGCGATTTTGAAGCCATGGGGAGAAGCACCAAAATATTCTCACTCTGCACCGGTTCAAAATTTAAAGTGAGGAGGAGAGAGCTGGCAATACAGAATAGTGGGAAACATTTCCCGTTAATTTCCCCCAACTTCATGACGATGGCACAAATTATTTAGCACGATTAAAAACTAAAATAATCGATTTACTTCAAAACAACTTAAAAAATAAGACACAGTGAGCTGGTTCACATCCCTGGAACTAAAATTCTAGTGAATGGAAACTAACCTCGTTTTGTTTTAGTAGGAATTGAACTCTCACATGATTTACAATATTTTTTAAAGTGCCAACTGTATGCCTGCACTTGAATAGATTACACTGCTATGCTGTCACAAGTGCACACGGCATGGTCTGGTTCTTTATCTCTTCGGCTACTACTAATCGCAGGCCTCATAGTGCATTGTTTATTATTCTACTTTAAGCAAGTCTACGGAGTTGGAAAGTACTACTTGTACCGACGGAATTTTAAAATATTCCCATTTGGACTTGGTGTTGTGTTATCGATAATACAGATATAATTATGTAATTAAAATTACTGTGAAGCCCACCGTAATGACTGGCTATACTAATCGATTAGGCAGTAACAACAACACAACAGTAGTATATTTTATATTTTTTTATCGCTAATGCGCCCTATTCACAAAAGCGATTATTAGAACATTAGAATAATAATATATTCTATGAATGCAGTGATTTGAAACCGTTCTACTATGTTCTATCTGTTCATTATGGAAAAAAACGAAAACAACTAGTATTGCTGACGTACGCCTCCGATAAAAATGTGTTGTCTACACAATTATTATATATATCTTTGAAGGTCAATTAAGGATTGAAAACTTACAAATTGCAGATGCAAAGTACGGATAGGAAAAATGGAGATACATTTGTAAAAGGCTAAATATCGTCCTCTAATTTCTGTGAAACATGTTCTAAATTTCCTTTGGTGTTTAGAGTGTGCGGATGGTCAGCTCCTAAAAGTTCGGCTTCCGCTGCATAAACATTCCTATACCACCCAAGGGCCTCCTCATACTTTTCTTGATTGACTAAGACCACTGCCATATTATTTTGAGTTGACAGTGTTTGTGCGTGGCTTACTCCCAGAAGTCGCCTATATTTCTCATAGACTAATTTAAAGGATTCAAGGGCACTGTCATATCTCTTTAGATTACCCAAACAGAGTGCAATTTGAAACTGCGTATCAAGCGTTTGCAGATGATCCGTTCCGAGGCTGGAACTACGTCGTTGGTAAACTTTTTCAAACTTTTTCAAAGCTTCAGCGTACTTCTCTTGACCCAGGAAAATTAATGCGATGTTATGAAGAGCCCGCAGAGTGTCTTCATGGTTCGGTCCTTGGATCTCTTTCTGTTTCTTGTACACAGATTGATAGAGTTTCAACGCTTTACTGTATTCTTGGAGGTTGCTTAAGCACAAGGCTATTCGAAATTGGGCCTTTATTGTATTTTGATGGTCGGCTCCAAAAAGGGACTCTTGTCGGTTGTAAATAATTTCTAGCAATCTTAAAGCTTTGTGGTACTCCTCCATATTATGTAAGACTTTTGCTAGATCTATGAGAATGGGATTATCAAGGAGCGCAGCTAATTTTTGCGATGCTGATGACTCGGCTATGGAATCAGAGAGCATTTCTTCCTCCATCTTTTTGAATTTTTTGAGCCATTCATCAAGCTGGACGGAATCAATATAATTAGACAGCTCGTGATTGTAGGTTTGTATAAAATCTCGAATCCAGTGGATATCTTTGAACTGCTTCAAGATTTGAATGGATAATGAACTTGGGCAAGGTTCATCAGGTAAACATTGACCGATAGTTGCATAATCTGTATTTGACTGATTTCCAGAAGGCAAATTACCATCGTCACAAACAGCAGGACTGATTGTACTTGTGGTTCCATAGTCCGCACTATCTGTCTGTAAGCACAGAAATTATTTTAGTTGAAAAAAATTCATAGAAAAAAAAAACAAAAAACAAAATTGTATAGGAAAGAGAATTAAAAATTGTACCGTTTCAGCACGTTTAGCAGCAGATGAGGCTGCGCAGGAAGCACCGGGACTTGACATGGTTGACGTTGACCTCGACTTTAACAAATATTCTTAAAATCTCTTCACATACACTTATTTGATAATGTATTCTTCACACCACTTCGTAATGGTGTGACAGCTTGGTAGTTGTTGATACAGTAATGATCTAAAATGAAAATAAATAAAAAATCTTTAAGCAAAACAAATAATGGCAATGACTGTGCCGCCTAAGTGTAATTTATATATTCAGTGATATTAGTCCCTGGCCCTGTCATTACACCGCAGTCACCTCAGATAATATATTAGTACCTGCAGTGGTTGTTTGAAATGCACTACTGGCACGAAGTAAGCTTGAAGTTATCTCGTCAGTTTGCGTTCATTATTATCTGGCAGACGAAATCAGTTCAGATAAATATGAGGTTGATTACCTGATACTACTTGTACTGAATGTCTAGATTGCATAGTCAAAGTAACTTTCATTTCTGTTCTTTAAACGCGAGTGGAAAACTTTTTTTTTATTACTACACGCCTTGATCTATTTGAACCTAACAATGCAATGTGTAAAGTTAAGTAGGTACCTAGGTACATACATATACATGTAAGTATTTACATGGAAAATTAGCACGAGTGCTGAAAGAAAAAGGTAAGAAATTGATATGCACGTGTATAACAATTGACTAAAAAAATACGTAGGTATATATTGTAATGCCAATCGGTTTATATTTTATGCAACTTTAAAAATAGTGGGGAAAAAAATATTTTAATGAAAATGAAACTAGCATTTAGGGAGAAATAATGAGAACATGCCTGGCAAAAGGTACGTTCTTAAACTTAATAGTTCAGTACTGGTATATACTTAAGTATATATGTACACTGTGCTACTGTCAATAAATAAACATTTTTAACCACACTGCACATGTGGTACTGTTTAGCAATTAGTTATACCTGTACACAAGCACCACACAAGGCTGTAAAATGACAAAATGTATCCCCAATTTTACTGTAGTTGCCAACATTAATATAATACTAATAGTAAGAACGCCTAAATGCACATTACACATGTATGTAGGTAGTTGCAGTCTGACAACTGTGTACTAAACTTACTTTGCTGCTGAGTAATTAGCACTCTGCTTAAAATAAAAATATATGTAGTTTGAACATAATGTGAGCTACTTCAATACATTATTATTGTAATAATTATTCTTTAATCAACTATCATCTATGCAGCGTCTTTGCCTAACTCACAAGATTCACTATAGATATAAGTATACTATACATAATATACGTATGTATATCCGGCATGCTATGCCTTTACATATTTTGATCACGCTATGAACCTTTAGTGGTATCCAAACTGCTTGCTAATCATGACATAAGGAAGTTTTTAAAATGTAATGTAAACAGCATTTAGAAATAATTACGTAGTAATCATAATATTATATAAACTAAAACAATTAGGATATTTTTTCATCCCTGCTTAACCGTTGTTATATGGAATCTCGCTACGACATTTAGCAGAAACGTCATTTCGTCGAATGTTCGTTTCAAATATGACGTTTCACCGAAGGACGCCAACCCGAATGTCTTCAAGCAGACAGGCACTACAATTTTGGTAGAGAACACGTTGAACCTCAGGGATAGAGAATGAAATCGGAGTAGTAGACACAGTCAGTTAAAAATTTTAGGTAGTAGAGGACGCCAGCAGTAAATAACGTTTCGTGAACCAAATAAGCAAAAAAAGCTTCATGGCACAAATCAACTTACCTACACATTTAACAATCAACTTAGTTCAAGCAAAGGCTTTCATACATTTCAGTTTTACCGTCATTAGGTCAGGTTAACTTTCAAGGTTATTTTTTTTTATTTGACATGGTGCTTGGTTGCCGTTCAATTTAATAATAATAGACTAATAATAGTAACCCGTCTGACTCCTACTGCCTCGTGATCAGTGGGACGTTAAATACACATCTTCGGTAGTACTATCAATAGGAAGGGCTAAACTTTGCTTACATAATGGTAAAGTTAGTCATGAAACGCAAGTTTATATTTTTGGGACCCCCATTAGTTCTGTATGTAGGTATGTTTACGCATTGACACGACTTAAATGAATTTACATTTGACTTTACTAAATTAGTCTTGACAATTTGACTGTTTGTTTACAAGTGCATCATACATATATGCAACTGTTAATATGTTTTTAAATCCGAATTTGATGCAATTTTCTTTTAAGCTAATGTACCTACCCAGGTAGGTATAACTACACAATTATCGGTAATTTTGTATTACACATAAAAGTCATGCAAGTATAGCCTCACTTTTGTCGTGCTTTTCAAATTACATAATTACGTAAGGCTGGCATTGCCCAAATACTATGTAATGCAGATTTTTAGACTTAACAAAGTCCATAGTTTAACATAATTGCAAATGTGACCATCTTGACGTCATATGCAAACGTCTCCAAAATTCTAATGCACGCAAGATCATTACGCAAAGTTTAACGATGTACTTGCTGACCGTGCAGCAATGCTGACGATTTAATTAGGCTGTTACATTTCTCGTTTGCTTTTGCAAGAATTATTGTGCAAGTATGAGCAAATAGTGGGTAGTCAAAGTAATTTCTCGTCACTTAAACACTGAATGTGTTAATGCAATAGTCAACTTAATTAACTAATGTGAGTGTTATTTATAGCCAAGCAATTTTAATGATGCAACAAACTAAATGTCTGCGTCCGCCAATACTAGTGTCACAATTAGTAGTACAACCACTGTGACTACTAATTACCTACTCGTTGCTTAATCATCTACCAAATTCAACAATTTTCTCTTGAAAGCTCCAATCCTTATTTGAATATAAATGTAGTTTTAAAAAAAATATGATGAACCCACAGCAAAGTCTAGACGAGGAGAGTCATTAGTCATTGCACTGGTATGAATTCTAGGGACGTTAACAGTACAGCAAACGTTTTACTCAAAACTTTGTAATTTTTGTAAAACAGTACAATAAATTAATTTTAGCTGTTTTTACTGCAAAACTGAAAATAGCCAACCAGTAACTAGTACTTTTACAACCTTAGCTAACTGTAATCATGCACATCTATAATATAAATTAGATAGGTCTATAGTAATTAATTAGTGACAACTATCATAAAACAAATAAAACACAACGGTATGAAATATTTTAATTGAATTAACTGCATCTAAATATATTCTTCCGATTGCCTGTGCAGGTATATGTTAATTCCTATTAAAGGTACAATCTTAAATACTACATTTAACCAGTATTATTCGTGTAGTAATATTTCGTAACTGTGCGTGATTTCACATGGTACCAGCTATTTAGTTTTCCTTTTAAAATCCTGGCGAAAACAATTTCTCCAAGCGTCGGCTTAGAAGGAGTTAATTAAGTAAATTTAAATAAGGATATCAAAGGACAAACAATGAATTACTCTTTATACAGATTTTAACTGATCGAACGTCGAAAACACAAGTTTCAAAGCACGCAGAATAATAATGACAATCAGAATAATTAGGATATCGTTTAAGAAGTTGTCAATACCATTCGTGTGCCACTATTATCCCAGAACTATCAAGGAAATTGAATGAATAATACATACATATACAATATGCCACGCTATCTAAACAAAATTAATAATTACTGCCAAAGTGCCAATGGACATGCAGACACCTCATTCTAAACATGGAATGTGGATCAAAGTCAGCCAACCAGTGTAATAATACTTCCAGAAGTTAAAGTACCATAGCTGCAGCCACCATCGCGCATCGGTATAGCGGCTAAAGACATTTAACTAATATATCACGATGAGGGATATATTAGTAGTAGTATAGTTAGATCGTAAAATTCAAACCCGGCTGTTCTTCCCCCAATAATGGGTGACCAGCGCAGCGGTAATCTATTTGGCAGTTTTACATCACTGACAGAATTTCGTTCTATTCCATAATTTTAATTATTTACTATGCATGCTATGTACCATTCCTTTCATCATGCAATTGGATCATCAATGTCAAATTGGTTGTAAGGTACCAAATATGTATTAGGAGACTACAGGTAACAGGTAGTACACACTGGACATGAAGTGATTGAGTGAATCTAATCTAAATTATGTACAATCAAATATAAGTTACTACAGGCGATTAATAACTTATTTAAATAATCAAATCGATTTACACCTCAATGGTTCTGGTACTTCCACATCAGTAGAATACAGTGGCGGATGCGGGGAAGCTACTGGGCTCAAGCCAATGCCATGACATGTGAATAGATTGTAGATACCATGATTTCATACAAAAAATCGAGCCTTGTAGCATACAAACTGAAAAAGGTAAAATGAAATAGGTAATTACATTCATTTGACACATAGCGTAAAACTTCCAAAGATTAGGGCCGCGGCTCTTCAGTCAAACGCGGTATTAGACCCCCGGCTAACTTTAGAATACCGACTATCAGTTGAAGCCTAATTCCTCATACTAAACCTACAACCTTTACAAGTTTCACGGTAGTAATAATTACCGAGGTTGTGTGATCGATTTAACACGTATTTGTAGGTATTATGAAATTCACAAGATCGTTTCTGATAGTATGTATGTATATATCACACTTATAGTATACGCCCCTGCCCTGTACCACCTTTGCCCGCTTAACCGGAGCACGTGCTGGGCATCGGGTGTACACATCATGATGATGATTGAAATAAAGTCATTAAGTAAAGCGTTGGGTAATCAAAACTACAAATTAATATAGCATATTACACTGACTGCCCTAATGATTGCCTTTTATGTAGTTTAAGGGCAAGCTCTGTCAAATATGTACATACATAAGAAAAATATTGTCGTATAAAGCTGATGGCTCTGTCATACAAATCTGAACGATGAATCGCCCACTAATTTCTTTCAGATATTTTAGAACTCTAAAATACAAAGAAAGTATGAATCTCTAAAATTATAATTACATAGAATTCAGAAACTGTCAATACCTTCTTCTGGGGATTTAATAAAAGTATACAAGAGACTGTTTTTACACATTATTATGGTCACCCGTGATTTGGCTCTAACGGTATAGCTCCAGCTTTACTTAACATAGGTAGTTATAGTTACCGCAGAGATATAGAAATGGACATACATATACGGCTACTGTGAATACATATATTGATGCCGTTGTGAGAGGGAATCGCCATTTATAATGTTTGATTGTGTTGGTGGCTGAAAATAACAAGCGTTGTTAGTTAAGCCAATAAATTCAGCCACCACCGAAACAATCATAAGATCAAGAGCTGAAAAGATGGACAGAGAGCAATTTTGAGAATCAATCAGTCTTGGACTTTTGTCCGGACTGGATGGAAATATGTATTATTGGCCTTTGCATTTGAATTTGGATTCACTGATTTTACTCTGCGATGTTTTCCTTTACTTCCTTATAGCTATTTGGTTCGCTTGTTACAGAACTTCGTATTCAGTTGGTATAATAATTCAGTAATTTATAATTGACTTTAGTGTTGGCAGTGGAATTGTAGAATACGATGAAAGCGAAACATTTAGTAAGAATCTATCAAGTCGCTAGGGTTCTAACAATATGCATACATACATGTTATATCCAAGCAAAAAACGCTGTCAAAGGCAGCGTACATATTATGTATGTATCTAGTATCTAGCCAAATCAAAACTGAAAAACCGGCCTACTGTTGTCCATGGTTATAAATAGACAGTATGCATATATGATGTATACCTACATAAATCAATACACAATAGTACTGTTTGGACGGTTTAACAGTAAAACAAATTATAAGACTTATTCGGAAGGTGTACAACGAACTTTTTTAAAAATACATGTTTTTGAGAAGTTGCATTGCATAGTTTTGGATAAATGCCAGTCGGAAAACTTAGAATTAAAAAATGCCAGCCGAAATTGTGAGTGCCCTATATGAGCATACACAGAGATGTGTACATCAATATTAACACATATCAATAAGTTCAAAAATAATGAAGCATTCTAGCATAATTCTAGCATTTTTAGAAAGTAAAACAAAACGACAAAAATGAATTGCGAATTATTGGAAACGTGTATTGAACTGCAATTGATTTTTTTTTTAAATAGGCAAACAAAAAATTCGTTTGTGCTTTTTTAATGCAGTTATGTATATTCTATACAATACTAAGTAAAATCGCTTTCTCCTAGCAAAGGTAAACGCAAACCGAGAGCAACGGGGCCATCGCAGCTACAATAATTTAACTAATAGTGAAAATTCGAATAAATAAAGTATTGTAATGATGTTGAGGTGAAATGATGAAAATTAGTGAAACTATTGAAAAATGGAGAGGAATAAATTGGATGATTGGACATAAGATTAGCAATGGCATTGGAGCGTGACGGCTGGTCATTGCTACTACGAGAACGCTATTTCTCGTCAGATCTCCACTGCTGTTAACTGCTATCGAATGCTAATGCTATTATACATATTATTTTATTATTTATGAATATGCTGTTTCTGAATAATAACCCTAATTAATTATTTAATATTAACCAGCTCGGTTAATTCTGCTTTATTTAGTGATTTTGCAGCCATCAAATTAGTATTGGTATCGTCTGTCACGACACTGCTAGAAAATAATCGTGAACACCATTGGGATTCTATTGTTACGGCCAAATAATAATAAAAGTCCTAATGGAAAAAAAAGGATCAAGATAATACATTTTACAAACTAAACAAACAAAAATCCCATTTTTGTGCACTATAAGCTTTACTTGAGCAAAGAATCAAGTCGAGACCGGGTAATCCGGTGCGTAATTACATTATGGCAGACAAGAATTCCCGTCACCCTGGATTTACCTTCTATTACTCTTACCTAATTATATTATAATTATTACATTGGACTACGTGCAACAACAGTTATTTTTGGACTTGGACCCAAACGCAGACGTGCTGCTTAGACTCTATTACAAATTGCATCAGAAGATGTGAATGTGATGAATGTACTCAATATACTGAACATTCCTAAGAATACGTCTGAGACGAACGGGGAGCGAGGACTTGGACACGTAGCTAGGTCAGTCGGTAAACTCCAGTTTTTATGATAAAACGAAGTAGGTTATTATCAAAACGCCAGCGCACGTAAGCCCAAGATAGTAACGTCTAGCGACCTACTTGACTTCGTATACGTCAAATAATCCTTTCATTACTTGCATAAATTAACATAATAATATGCCCTGCACTCATCTGTACTATAAGTATTTTTCAAAACGCAAAACTAACTAACTGAAGCCTAGCAAAGTGAAGCTCAAAATACATATTACAAAAATCGTGCAAAACTTGTGTGTGCTGACACTTAATGGTACTGGGAAAATTACAGTTAAACATTTCTGCACCTTTGAAAAATTAAGATAGTGTTTATCTGCAGCTTCAGAGATACTAATAATACTATTAATTACACAGGAATGCATGTAGGATAAAATCCCCCTTATTCCTCCTGCTAAAAATTAATGATTAGGTACTCATGAAATCTCTGTATGCGTAATCTTTAATACAGCCAATTACGTCTGGGCAAGAGCATTCTACGTATATAGGAACCGAAAAAATGTATAAACATCCAACTATCAAAATAGTAAATACTTCATCTTCAATTAGAGTGCATGATAAATCCATCTCATGTAATAACTGATATTTTTATCAAGAAGTGCTACCTTTCGGCAAGCAAGGACCTTTCTGGGATGTTATGAATGGACCGTGTTTTTAAAATGGGAAAAAACCGGATGCTAGGTAGATCTGACTTGATTTTGTGAGTACACTCTACCAAAAACCATCTGGACCGTATCATTTTGCGAAAAAGTGAAGCCATTTTTAATAGTTATAAACGCATCATTATGATGAGTTCTGACCTCATCATATTATGATGAGGTCCACATTTAGCCCATGTTAATTCCATATCTTATGAAGAAACTCTTCTGGATCTCATCTTGTTCCCATCATTATGATGCATTCAAACGCATCAAAATAATGCGATTATATATAAAACCCATAAAACGGAGAAACATAAAATCCAGTTTTAAAATGCCCCGTTTGCCCCAAAAAAAACGCATAACCACTGTGTGTGTGTACACAGTACCTACATACCTATTCATGTTATACGCCACACAGTCCATGAGCCTACAACTAGCCTACCAACAATGAAATTGAGATTTATAACGTAAGGAATTTAACCTCGAATCGAATATTTTTACCATTTCTAGAATGTTCTCATTCCTGACTTTCAAATCATGTGTCTCCATGTTAGAGAAGTTCATTTTTTTTTCTTCCAAACGTTAAATTATGGCAAACACTGTGAAATAATAATTACTGCTCTAGAGTTTCGAGAAGAAAATTCTAGCATGTATTTCGTGCATGGGGATGTTTTCCAGATTTCATTAGTTATGCACATATACTAATTAGGTGACCAAGCACTTAAAACATTGAACACTCCAGAAGGAAGCAGAACTGAAATTAAATATAATTACACCCTACGACTATCAAAAGATGCACGAAACCTTCTTAGAATTAATTACAACTTAAAAACTCTGGCACGTCAGACCGACAGACGAGCTGCGTATCACGTAGAACACTAGCACACTAGTATAATGCGCCTTGCCTTGCAGACAGCGGTCTCAGCATGGCGTGTTCCGTAAAATATAAAAATGATATGAAGTTTACCTTACACCATTAATTAAGACTGTTATTTTTGCAGATTAAAAATACGTATCTTCTGGAAGGCTTTATTACAGTGTGTATCAATAAAAATTTGAATGTCAATCTCACAAAGTTATCTTGTATTCCTAGAAAAATGTTGTTGTGGTACAACTACATCTCACCACACACAATTCACTGGATTTGGGAATACCTAATATTTAAAAATGAATATTCAATTTCTTGAAAATTGTTTCCAATTCCTTCGATCAGGGTATCTAATCAAACATGAAATGAACGAATCACAAAGTCAAGGTTAATTATTTTCGTTTTGAACATTGATATTTGATTTAATCATTATCTAAACTGCCTGTTTTACAACTTCTTGCAATATTTTGTACATACCCTGCGTGCCGTGGTGTAGCAGCTTTGCAATCGTCGAAATAATGTAAGATAGTTACCTATCTGTAACTACTGTACATAGGTACACAGTAGATACATATAATAAGGTACCTCCTACCTCTACCTACTTACGATTAGTTTTTATTATAAAACTGACAAGGCAGGATAGCCCTACTGGACATTATTTTGCGTTGTGGTTTGGTTTTGGATCTGCTGTGAACACGCGCTTACCGGTTGTTGTATGATGATCAATTAAATACATGAACTAGAAGTCATTAAGCCAATCTGTTGAAATTCAAAGCACTGCTACTAAACACTAACGACTCCTGGTCACTAATATGCGTTTGTGACCAAAAAGCTGGCAATCACGTTTCCTGTAGGTGCTACGGCGGTGTATTTAGCACGGGCTTCCAACGCAATCAATGATTTGTATCTATAATTTGTACTATTCGTATTATCACTAGTGCTATAGTGCTATAAAACTAATCTTGATCATGCTTTCAACAAAAGTTACATACTTAGTATGTAGTTAAACGATGTAATCATTTACTTACTAAGAATAACTAATTATGCTTTTCCGAACTGATACTGCTGAACAAGATTATGGATCACACGAAACGAATTAAGCAGAAAAACTTATACAAAAAAGGACGAGCAGGTATCTACAGATACAAATTATAATGTAATTAATTAAACAACGTTGTAATTGACTCAATTTACAATAATGAATGATCAATGCTACTTTTTAAAACAAATATTGACTTTTAAATTGTGACTGAATAACTTTTTTATGCCACACTTTAATGGCTTATTTTTACCTTAATGGCTACCACAGAATGCTACGACAATAATGTTTTTACGACTAGTCTATGTGCTCTAATTTCCTAATAAAAACAAAAACACCCTTCCGACTAATATGAAAATCAAAAGTATGTATTCTAAAGATTCAGATTCTTCACTACTATACCTGCAACAACCTGTGAATCTCTCTCTTCATTTTGCAGATTCAGGTAACACTACTAAAATACGACACATCCCACACCACTTAATGCTTTCCGTTGAAACGGGATTCTCGAATCTCGGCAGCAAAAACGAAAACTTGCGTTCACTAAGCACATACAAGAAACAACATAATATGTAATATGAACTAGGTATGTACACTCACTGGTCAGTACTCATCAAGTTTTTGCCATGGAAAATACTGTATATATAATAGACAATCCGGTTACCACGAGTAATATGTACAACGCACAACGTCACAACAACAACACAACACACATATTCTATAATATAATTGGATATTCTGTTCGTCTCAACCGATACAATGAACCAGGAAAAGGTGAATCATTTACTGTTTTCGTCTTTTTTGCAAATTAAACGAGCGCGACCGGGATAAAAACAATGGAAAAATATGTGAAATCTTGGAAATATTTGCACAATCCTTGGACCAGTAATTTCTTTTTCAACAGTCCGGATTTAAATGGACTGTAAAATTTTAAATTTTGATAGTGTAATCTACTTAAACTTAATCAGTTCCATGAAGAGCTGACAGAGCTGTCTGAATACTACAGATGGCTTGCAAGATTGAGATATTGCATGCCGGTTTCTATTAAGTAAGTATTGGACCAAGTACCTATATTTAGAGGCAGCACTACTGATAATAATTATCTCTCCATCTAGTTAGGTATTCTTAATCTAGTTCCATCTAACCTTAGTTGTAAGGTACAATAGTAGCACTGTATATTATTTGTCATTGTAAACGTAAAATTGTAGACAGAGCTCAAGTATGTACTGAACGAAAAGTGTACATGTCACTATGAATAACAGTGGTTACAAAACCAGGCTGGCATACGTTCATTATTACTTAATTGTTGCAAACTCATATCGTTGGCGTAAATGCAATCAGGCCTTTACGCCCAACGTCTTCCCATCCCAACGAACTTAAGGTACCTACGTCTTACTGCATTCCCACTAACGATGCAGAAGTTTGCACGACAACCCCGCATTATTACTTACTACATACCTGATTATAAAATTGAGCAATAAATAAATACTAACACATACTTAATGAGCAATTAAAATTTCATAAAATTAATTGCATATCCCACGAATGTCCAATCGTGTGAAACAGGTTATTTCTGAACGAAACGAGCTAATTTAATGTCATATGTGCTCTGGAGAATTTTTGTAGCACTGAATACAAGAAAAAGGAAATGTAACAATTATAATAATTATAATAATAATTCTAACCTAAACGCAATGGCTAACAAGGGGGGAGAGTGCGCTGGACGGCGCATGAGGCATTCGGCTGATCCATGATAAAGAGTAGAAGTAATTATTAAACACTTACTGGGGGGTTATCGGAAACGAGCTGAAACACCGAAGAAACACGTAGCCAGGTAAATTATATAGGAAGATGAGACCGCCAGATGCATACTTAAGATCCTTGCAACTACGACGTCATACAATTTTGACTCTGAAACCTGTTTTAAAAGAAGGTAAAATACGAGTTTAACATTTTGACAGGGATCAACAATAAATCGGCCTTTATCAAAAAATAAAAACTAGGTATTTTTTGAGAAAGAGCCAAACCTAATTTTTACACCTTTTGCAAATGAGTAAACCTTGTATTTACACATTTCCAAAATGACATTTCTAAAACTTGACAGTTGAGAAGCCCCAAACTGACTTTAAAAGTATAGTATGTATATAGCTACTGATACTTGAAACGTAATTACGTTTCTGCAATACATACATACATGCATAAATACATAGGTACATATATGCCCCTAATCAAGAGTCAACAGTGCAATGACTGGAATAGTGGGCACATGAGTAACAAAATTCCTAGAGGAAGGACAAGCTGAAAGTCAAAGCACTAATCATACAAAAATTCTTTCAACTCTGCTTGTATCGATGCATCTGTAATAGTTGGGTACAAAACTATAGTTTCAACTTATTACCTGGCAAGAAACCGGTATCGCAGCTGACTGACACGAATATATTAAAAAATATATACATACCTAGGTATGTATATGTATGTAGTGTCGAGCCGAACTGACTAGTGAGCCCCCGGTTAGTGGTTAGTTCCTGAGCACATCTCTTCTCCTATCTTGCGTGAGAAAACGATGGGCCTATGGACTCGAAGTGTCGATGTCATTAGACACGTTTCAACCTTCCGTGTCTGAAGTAGTTAAGAGTTGGTCGGAGCTTAAGATAGTTAATTGCCGATCAATAATATTATGGTAAGACTTCCGTGCAAGACATTCAACATTTCACAATCAAAAAATCAGAACAGTTCCTCAGCACAGCTAATAATATATATAATAGTCATTTGTTCACATGTGCTCGAAACTACTAGTTCACTCTTACTTGCGAAACATTTCCATTTCCTTGCCGCGTATATATCACTCAGGACCAACCGCATCGGGATCATAACAAAATTGCCACTGTCAGCCTCCGATCCGTCAAGCAGCTTCTGCCCAGTGACTGAAAATACACGAACAGAAAGAAATCACAACTTTACATTATTTCAATTTAAACCTTGACTTTTTTGCAGTCAGGTTGCTTTCACACGAACGAGATCAAAGCCAGTAAAAGAATTCTACTATACACGAGCCTCTTGTGTTTAGTTGAGCAGTTTGTAGAAAAAAGCACAGCACTTGAACAAAGTCTAATTATTCCGTGCCGTAAAACTAAGAACAAAACTGAAGACTGTGCTAAAGGAAAGTAAAAGTATTCCTTACGACAAATGTCCATTGAGAACCATTGCACTACAAAGCGACTCTGAGTCGATCCAAGTTTCATCCAGTGCCAGTGTGTGTGTCCATTACTGTCCAGCCCCATAAGCAATCCACTAAATAAAAGGAACAAGAAACTCTTTGATTAAATTATGAACCCGTCCTCGTCCCATAAATAAAAACCAATGTAAGGAGGTACGCAACTTTCAACACTACTCGGAGTTGAAAAATCAAGACCAAAATTGAATTCACTTCACCCTCATATGTTATTACGTATAGTAATAAGAGCAAAGATTACGAATCCGGGTCCGCAAAATATTAATGGAACTTTTGTTTTCAGTTCATACTACAAAGCCAATCCAAGTGATCCTCACTATAGCCACTTCAAGAAACTTCATCCTTGCGCTCCAATTCGAGGCAAAAGCCTTTGACGTGTTTTTATAGATTTATACTTCGAACCATTTAATCACATAACAGTCAACCGTCAACTTGAATTTCGAAATCGACAGTCAACCGTCGATTTAAATTTAACTTTACTGGGTCAGTATGAATAAGTTTACGACCAACTTTCCCGAGATGGATAAATTTTCTTCTCTCATTCATCGGCTGGCGTGCCATCCACCTTCGTCGTCCAGTGGTCCGGGTAGCTATCCTGAGATATGCTCCTTACTGGCCATGGCTCCACCCTACCGTCACCCAGCGCCCGGCTGCAATTTCACAGACGAAAACTGCACGACGACTGAGCCATGGTCGAGATTGTGGCCAGCCGAACGTCCAAACCATCAAGAAGTTCACCTCATTGACACGACGGGCAGTACTATTGGGAACAATCCGGGCATCACAGTCGGCGAATATAGTATCAGTATCAGTAACGACTTTATTTTATCACTAACAAATTTCCTCCAAGAAAATATCGAATTTACCTACCTTACCATCTTCCTTCTCTGCTACCTGCTCTTTGGATTAGCATTCTGGGTATTTTCGAGAGTATTTCCTTGCTCACCGTTGAAGATTATTTGCGAGTATGTCCTGTCCCACTTGACATTTCTCATAATTATTCCATTTTTCCTAATTTTGCTCCTTGGAAACGCGCTTCTGCGACTCGTCACCAGTTTGAGCCTCAAAATTGTGCACAAGCGACGCTATTCAGTCTTGTCAGGGAGCGATGCATTCTGGGCCCACAATGACGTCTTCGCCAACACAACCAACTTCTACGCACTCTACGTTCTCGAGGGGAATTGCGACATCGAAAAGATCCGAGATAAAATCCAGAAGAAGGTCATCGAGAAAAGAAGCCCATACAACGGAAAGCTCATGTACAGTAGACTCAAGCACAAGATTATGAAGAAGTTCAGCTATTTCTGCTGTGAAAGAATCCCAGAGTCTGAATTCCACATTAATAACCATATCAAGTATATTGACTGGGAAACTGGCAAGTTGGATAGGAATATGAATGAACGGAGCTCAGAATCCGCAAAGTCTGTAGAAGCTTCTCAAATCTCGATGACGGAGTCGCAAGTTTTTGAAAAAATTGGTCAAATGTGCAATGTTCCCTTGGACGACAGCAAGCCCCAATGGGAGATCCTTATAATTCCCAAATACACGTATAACATGGATTTGGAAAAGACAAGCGAAAATTCGGATTCGGGTCCAGTAAAGAATTACTATGCGCTCATTTATCGGATTCATCATTCTTTCATGGACGGGATCTCAGCGGGCTACGCACTTCAGACTGCAATGGCGGACACCCCTCCTAAGCTGGCAATCGACCCGATGAAAAAAATTAATATTCCATTATATCAGAGGATATTCATGTATATTCTTCTTATCGTCATGGGCCCAGTCGTTCTTCTGAGGGCAATATTACAAACGGACTCGAATAGCTTTCATGGGCCAGATCTTGCGGGGCCTAAAAACATAGCATGGTCTAAACCAGTTGATTTAGAGGCTTTGAAAGAAATTAAGAACCGTACAAAAACAACAACCACTGCTATCCTTCTGTCATGTCTTGGAAGTTCTATTCGAAGCTTAGCAATTAAGAAGAAGGTTCCAGTTCCAGAGAAAATTAATTCTTTTATTACCATTGCTATGCTACCGTATCCTAATTCACATCCACAGAACCGCTTCGCCCTCACCGTTCTTCCCATCAGAATCGGTTTGGAGACATGCCTAGAGCGACTGAAGGCAGCCTACAAGTCCCTTTGTGATTTGAACTGCTCACCTGACATTATTTTAAGTTTTTACTTTATCAAGATTGTTGGCCTTTTCCCCGCTGTTTTAATTAACCATCTGGCTGAATTAGTTCATACAACCTTGCTACTCTCAAATGTACCTGGACCCGCAGAGACGACGTATATGTTTGATGGAGATCGACTTGCCGATGCCACATGCTGGTCGCCCATTAAAGGCAAAATAGGTAACTTATTACTCTTATTTTTTACCATAATAATCCTAAAAAAACATAAAAATTAAAAATTGTCAAGTAATTCAAAAATTAATTCCAAGTGGTTGTTGTTTCATTGATTCTCCATAGGAATCGGGATGTCACTGTTTAGCTACGCTGGCCGGGTCAGAGCTTCAATGGTGTCGGACCATGCCGTGTTACCCGATTCATCGGACATCAAACATCTCATCAAAGCATTTGAAAACGAAGTCGAAAACTTGGGCGTCGCCTCAGGGGTATCCAAGAATATTAACATTTTTCACACATGTAATTAGACATTAGAGGAAATTTTTATTGTTTTATATTTTATTTTGTACGAGAAATTGTTTTTTATTAACGCTATATTATTATATATTTACCTGTACAATTTGTATTATAGTATATATTTTAAGTAATAGTTGGTAAGTATGCACAAAACTAAATTTATGTCAATCATTGTTACTCATTCATAACATACGCACTTGTTTTTTCTTTGTCAGTCGTCCTGGTGACAAAGTTGAAGTAACGTTTCCCCAACATGAGATTTTTTTAGTTCTTATTGATTCAGAATTAAATAAAGTCCAATTGGGTATTAACAATTTAATGGCATACAAGATATGTGATTATTCCCGAAAAGGGTATTTATTTTCAGTTTATTTCAATGCATTAAGCAATCAGAAGAGCCTGTTTTCAAAATTTACGATGAACTGAGGATGGGACAAAGCCCTGCAATCGTTTTTAATAATGCACCTTAACTATGATTGGTACAGAAAACGTTGTTAGCCATGTGTGAACTTTGTTGGGCGAAAACCACAAAGAATGATCCACAAAGTAGTTGTAATAAGTGTACACAGTGCTTTATTTACTTTTCATTACATCACGCATAACTATTTTGCCTAGATTCTTGTCCTGCTGCAATTCCTACGCCTATACAAGTAGAAATTAGAAATTACAAAAATGTAAAGTGAACATGTAGAGTACATAGTATGTTTACAGTACACTGGCTAGTATAAATATCACCATCATTGTATATTAATGTATGTATATAGATCATTACACGAAGGCAATCAGTTCAATAAACAATGTCAATTTTATACCGTATCAAAATGTAAACCATCTCGTTATTTAATTTTATCTCATTATCTGATTTGCGTTCACTTTAGAACCCTCCTGCTGCATGAGTTAAACAACCATGAGAGCACACAAGAAGAAATGTCGTATAACGAAATCATATAAGAAAATAATATTAAAGCAAATATTTCACTGAAATGCGGTTAACTATACGGGTTACACGGCCACTCCACACATTTTACAAAATATCAGTAACAAAACACTGTTTGCAAATATCTTTCGGGACATAACGACAAATAAAAATAAATAATAATTTGAAGTAACAATAAAGTAGTACCTTATTATAATTATATTTTTAATTCCTACTCATCAAACTTAATGGTATACAAACTATACAAATGTTCTACAATATACCGAAAGGTATTCACGTAGAATAGATCCATACCATTACTTTAACTGCAATTTACGATGATTTCCCTTCATTTTGATGTGATACGTAAGATTATTGTAACTATTACTCTGTAAATATGATAACTTTTAACACATACATGTATAATTATGTAAGTTATAGTAATATTGAATACATAATATATGATCTATTAAGCAGGTAGTAAGCCACCTACATTATTTACATAATAGCTACATAATTGCTAATTAGTACACTATTCTAAAATTTCTCTTAATACATAAAACAACATTTCTTAAGTGTTTCAAGTACTATTAGTACTAAATTGTTCAGTAACCATTTTAGTGCGAAAAGACGCAAAATCATGAGAAAGTCAATGCTCAGGCCTATAGTCAATAGTAGAATAAATTATTAATCATCATCAAAAAACCCGATTCATCACACATACAAAGGTTATAAGAAGGACACAAGATCATTTTTAGATCCTTGAATTTAAGAAATGTAACTAGGTAATAGGTAAATACAGGGACCTCCACTACTGCATGAAGCCGCAGTTAGTACTGCGATGAACTGTACACAAAAATTCACAAACAACTCACAAATAAATCAGAAATAAACTCTTATACCTACATAAACTTTAAAGAAATCAATTAAATAATTCATTATTTCGTTCAAAACAAAAGGGAACACAATCAAAGTCAATTGTTGACATTTCATTCAGAAATTATCAATTAAATCACCAGCCATACTCTGTGAATCGATCCACAGCAAAGTTCAGCCACATAATAATTCATTTACTTGCTGGGACGCTCCTGCTAATCTAAATTTAACTCTTTCTATATCATCATTTATTTCTTTTAGTAGAAATCCAAATTCTATTCGTCTCCGAACCGCCCCCAATCAATGGCAGCATTCCAGTCAACAAATTTCACAAATGGTTTTAGATGCTCCAGTGCTAAACCTTTTCAAACAAACAATCCCAAAATATCTATATAAATTGTTTGTTTCGTCAGTCAAATAATTTTTTTGTGGGTTCATACAATAAACTTTGACATTATACATATAAGTACATATGCATATATTAATATGTTTATAACTTACAACATTGAACTCCTGAGTCATTCTGACACTCATTTAGTGCAATTTCTACAGATAACTCTGGCATCAAAGAAAACGCACAGTTACCAGTAACTTCAGACAAAAAAATCTCATTCATGAATCGTTCATCTTGCTGACACTCATTCCAATGGTAGATTTTGATTCGTAAGTTTTTGAGCTCTACAATTTTATTATTAAAAGAGTAATTTTGAGTCATTAAGTTAATAGTAGAAATTATTAGTTTGATTTCTAATACCGTAATACAAAATCTACGTCAAAATAAAAATTAAACCACTTTTTCATATTACAAAATTTCAAAACTTACTTTTTAGATCGCAGATCGACGAGCGCCATACAAATCGTTGAAAGTCATCATACTTTTTGGTCTGCAACAGATGATCACATAAAGACTTCTCAATGCCAGTAAAGCAATAATCCAAATTCTTCTTTACCAGATGATCGTTAAAAATTGTGAACGTGAGATTCTCCAAATCAGGCCAAGCTGGCCAAAGGGACGAACAAAACTTTTCAAATTTACCACTCACAGCAATGTCCAACTTTAAACTTCTAACATTAGGAAAATTCTTTGCGAGACGACGAATAAATATTTCGATATTATTTACAGCCTTCAAGCTATCTCGATTAAATCGGAGTTTTAACTGCGACACAGTAGGACAGGTGTACTCGACCACTTTCTCCCGAAATTCATTGCCTAAATAAGTTTCGGGCTCACAAGAGTCTGCAAAAAATATGAGATAGACGGACTGCAAGTTGGGACACATACAGGAAAAATTAATTCTGCTTAGAGTTAGATAACTTTCATTCACATCAACGCTGCCTGCAAATTCCACAGTAAGATGTGTGAGCCGAACCAAGGGCTCGGAAATTATCCCAAACTGACTATGTCCTACAAAAATGAGATCCGGATGATAAATCTTCAACTTCTCAACTAAACGACAACTTCTTAAGAATAAATGCCGAAAGATCGTGGACAACATGACAATTGACCAATCCCTTCTATCACGAACCATCCGTCTCATTCTCTCCGTTGAAATGACCATCTTTTGAATCTTAGGACTTTGCCAAGAAAATACTTCTAAACTGGTTTTGAGCCATTTTTCAATTTGATTGTCTTCATTTCGATCTCCTTGAATGATGACAGCTTGACTCTCTGGTAAAAATACAAATTCCGTAACTGCTTCAATTTTATTCTTCGATGCAATAAATTCCAGGAAATCGGGCAAAACTGCACCAGATATTTTCTCTAATTTGGGAGCAGCCAGCACCAATTCCTCGGTGAGTGAGGCTTGAGCGTAATTTCTAGTTGCTCGAGGTAGTTCAAGTAATTTAAGATTCGGTAGAAACTCCTGATTCCCTTCCTTCTCAAATCCAAAATACTCTGAGAAGCTCATAATTGTTCGTGGTAATTTAAGCAATGACAATTCAACTAGATTTCCTCCTTTGTCCACAAGGAGTGCCTTGATAAATTGCTTCGCAGGACAGTTACCTCCAGCTGTATTTTTCCAGTCGAGCTGTAAGTACTTTGAATTTATTTCATTGTACAGGAAGGGATAAAAATGAGCTGGATTACCACACTCTACATCGATGCAAGTATGGTTACCCCCAATGGTAATGGAGTAACCATTGAACGGAATGCTGGAGGACCGACGTAGTAAGACGTTTAAAGTTTTTAAATTATCACATGGATTATTCCCTTTGATTTTAGCGACACATTTTTTATTGTCTCGAAGAACTTCTCGCCCTATAAAGTTCCACAATTTGTTCACCGATGAAACATTCAGCAGATCGGGCACAGAGAGATTGTTGAAGATTTCTTTAACCACCTACAATAGTCATCAAAATCAAATAATTATAATACTGGTGACTGGTGGTTCACATACACAGTTCGATTGACGATTTGCGTAATATTAAACTTTTAATAAGAAGTTAACTAAAGAACAAACTTTCAACTTACCAAATGATTAAAGACTGCTTGGTGAATTACGCTCATATTCTGCCAGTCACCCTATAAAGTAAAAATGTATTTAGTTAATGCAGCTAAGCAGCTTGATAGGTATTTACGGGTTTAAATTGCTAAAATTTACTACAAATTAATCATCCCTTACATTATTGCTGAAAGCTCCTTGAGGTTGTGCTTGTTGAGGATGTAGCTGGAGCGGAAGGCTTTTTTCTCCGTTTGGATAATTTTCCATGTTGTGGTTTTGATTTGATTCCGAAGGTTAGTTAAACGTTTTGCTTTACTTACTGAACGTAACACCTAATGCGTCATAATTAAACACTAAACTGCGTGCCAAATTAGACGAAAGGTAATTAATACGTGTCGGTGTCGAACTTAACAGTTAACGTTAACACAGCAGCTGAAATCTGAGACTGAAACTGAATGACAAAATAAAATTGTGAAATTCAGGTCGAAGTCGAACTTTCGTACGAGGCGCGTCAAGTTCTCTTCCTTGGGTTTCATGAGGTTTGTTGTTTGAAGTCTAGTCAAAAGTTGTTAAAAAAATAAAAATAAATAATTAAATGCCGCTAACTAATACCAGCCTAATTAATTGCCTAGTTGGCAGTCACATATTATTCTTGTAAGTAATTCCGTACACTTTTTCCTTTTATTAAATTTAGTTTCAGTCCGAAGTAAGAACTCAGTTCAGGGCAAGGATCTGTCCGGTGGTAGCAACCGTATGAAGTATGAAAACTGATGTGTGTTGACTGATAATAAAAGTACCGTGATTAAATATAATTAGTAATTAGTTGGAGTTTATTGAGATCGATTAATTTTTATCTGGACCAACAGTAATAGAATCGTATGACGGTCGCCGGAATAATTTAAAGAGAAAGGCTATCCGGTGATCAGCGTTTCTTAGGTGACATCGTTCTTTCAGTGTTTTTAAGCAAATAGAATTTGGCGTCATGTACACAAATTACTTAAGGAATGACTTTATTTACGCATTTATGGTGTAAATGTATGAAACACAGGGATAATGATTACACAATACATACTTTAAATCTAATATTGTTAAACTAGGTACCTATATTTATTGCTCTTACCTCTATGTATCTATATAGTAAACAACACAATGCAATGCCTATAGGAATACTGAATTATAAATAACAATAATTTTTCATGTTTAATCTGTTTGAATTTCTAGACGAACAAGTAGCACGGCTATTAGTTCTTCTCCAAATCCATTCATTAGTTGAACACTCCGATATCCTTGTTGGAGACAATGGATCTGTAGATATTCAATATATTTATGTAATTCAATGGTAATTCAGTGAAGTTACTGAATTTATTTGAATCAAAATAACGTATTTCACCGGAAAAGTAGCATGCCCAATTAAGTGTGAGTCATTAAAAGTATCTGCGTCTTGAACAACAAATCGAAGTAAAGCCAACTGTGGGTTATGAACTGTAAACGAGAATTTTTCATTCCAGTATGGACTAAAACCGTTTGCCCCTGAAAGATACAAAGAAGGGAAAGCGATTATAGTGAATTAAATGACGAAATTATATTGATACACAATTAATAAGTAGATATTACAAACACAAAAACTCAAGTTAAAGCCCAGCGGATAAAAATATATATCTGTGGTACTCACATAGTGCAGACTGCCTTGTCTTTTGCTTGAGACAATCAAAGCCTGCTCCAAGAACTTCAACTTCTACATAGGGTTCGGTTATGGGTTTTTCTTGCTTAGATAAATTCCTTGCAGCAATTATCTATTTTTGATAGTAATTGAACCGAAACAAAAAACATTATCAGGATCAGGTAATCAGCAATACAAACTCAATTAACTGGACTGATAATGTGTGAACAAAGTTTGTCAGTAAAGATCACAAAACTCACAGTAATTGTATACGTCTGTTTCTTAATTCCCAGCCGTTGTACAATCTCCAAATTGTTGGGATCAAAGTCTTTTTCAAACTGGCATCTCGGCCTTAGAACGTAGCCACAATTGCCATTCTCCCTAAATTTCCCGTGATTGATTTGCATCCATTTATCTAAGTTAACAGAAGATGAAAATGAGTAATGCAAAGAAATAGGAATTATACAGAATATAAGTAAGTAAGGTACGGGTTAAATAAAAATCGGGCTCTTCGCGTGCATTCACGAACGGGCCGAAGTAGATGCTGAGTTTCCCAAGTCAGTAGAGAAGCGCACCATCTAAAAACGAAAGTAGTTTTCTCACCAGGTGTTTGATAATTTAATGAAACCATTTGACATCCCACATTCCAAAAGACGATTGGATTGTAATTGGACGAGTCAATTCTCATGCCACTAGGATATATTCGGCTTAATTGAAGCTAAGGAAAACAGGTACCAAGAAATTTGCAGTTAAATCCATTTTAGTCATCAGTGCTTATTAATTAGTATGAACCAAATAATGAAGTACCTCATGATACAAGGAATAGAGGGTAGGACGGCTTCCCATATGCTTTAGGGCTGAAGTATCGTTAAAACTTGACATTTCTTTACAGTTTTTCCCAGTGTTATTTGTAATACGATTTTTCGGAACGGTACATAAGTAGATGACAAGTTTTGCGAGATCTTTTGCCGTTTTTTCGTCCTCCGAATGTTGCCGTGGTACGGGGCGGAAGATCTTTCGTAAGATCTTCGTATTTTTCAGCATGTCAACTCTATTCATCTAAAACATGTACATATTTAAATAATTATTACAATCGATTTTACAGTGAATTCGATAGATAGACAAGGGATTGGAATTGGATGTGTAAATTCGAAAAGAATTACTTAAGTGCATCTACATACATCACTTCCGCTGCCAGCTTTCTCATTCACAATTTTCTGAATAGCTTGTTGCCATTCCTTTGCTTCCTTCATTGTTTCAACCCCAGCTCGAAAAGGAATTGCGCTGTCATAGATATGCAAAAAATATTTGTACTTTGGATCATTATTCTCGAGTATTTCCACCCGACCCAGAGCTACGGAGCCCTTTTGTAAGTCTCCAAATACCGCATCTTTCTTGTCCCCATCGATTATTTTGACGAAGCTTGATGGGAAGGACTTTTGAATTTGATCCCCTAAATCTCCTTTCCACCATCCTGTCTCATCTTCCTTGATGACATTTGTTATTTGGTCTCCTCGATGAAATGACAGTATCTCAGGATTTTCTAAGGGTGCACTGTAGGAACGAATCGCTTCCACTTTTAATATCAACTGGTCAGCATCTGGACTATAAACGTACTCATCATCTCGAAGCATGATCACTTGCGCAGCGGAGCCTGCGTCTTGCTGAGCTGTCAGGGCCAAATTGTACAAGTCATTGTTGACGGGATGTGAAAGCTTGTAGCCTTTGTAGAACGCATGAGCTTTATAAAAGCAAATTAAACTGACAATATCATCGAACTTGTGACTGACGACAATTAGAAATCGACCATCAGCACGAAGACGACAATGCTTGATCACATTTTCGATCCTAAACAAGATTCAGAATCAATAATTACATCATTACAAGTTTTCCCATCACATTTAAAAGTCACACCTGATCTAAATAACACTTTAATAAAGTTCAAATCAAATCAAAAGCAAACACCAACCTTCTATAGGTATTAGGTATGTACCTTCTAGTTTGGTATGAAATTACAAATTAAATTATATGACTATGTATTATCATAATTGTACTAACCGAAAAGAAATCACAAACGGCCGCTGATGAGCCTCACGTTGCATGGAAGAATAACGCACCAGGAAAACACCATTTAATCCGAATTTCATTAGAATTTCTTCTGCTCTTTTGCGATCCACATTTGGATAAAACCATTCTTCCTTTTCATAGTCTTGTGGAATCGGGACTGGACTTGTAAAGTGTCGTAAATAAAATTCCTACGGGAATCAAAAGATCATAAAAGTTACCGTAGTGATAATAAATATAAAGCAGGGAAAAAATAAAATTGTGTTGCAGGTGCGAATACTCACTGCAGTTTCCAGTGGATTGCTCTGATAATGGCAGATGACTGCGAAGAGACTGTCAAATGTTTTACTCGGTTTTAAAAAGTAAACTCGGTGACCATTTTCCACTTTGCACCCAATCTTTAGATTGTGTGGTTTCTCTTTGGATAGGAAGCAAATGACGTAGCTGTCCTTCGTAGTCTGACTTTCTCGAACAAGGAACCCTCCCTCGACATTATGGTCTAAAACCCGCTTCTCCGCCTCCTTCCCATCCACGTTCCCATGAAACCATTTTTCGTGTAAATGAAGCTCTCCTATCGTTAAGCCAGATGGTCGATAACTGACGCTGTACTGAGACTGTCGCTGTTCCGGGACTTCCGTGTAGATCAATTTATGTTTGGAGAGTGCGAAAAAGTAGGGTCGCCAGTCTCGGGACGGCTCTTGCAAGTACATTTTCCCACTGTGTACAGTGTCGGAGAGAATAGCAGCATTGTCTTGTTTGTAACTTGTTCCAACTTGGCTGGACTGTTGCTTTATAGACTTTTTGGCCTTGATTAAAATCCGTCGTTTTAATTTTTCGGGGGAAGGAAGAACTTGTTCATCCTCCCTTAAGGGTTCCGCAACCAGCAACTCTCCAAAGATTTCCTGGAACTTTTTTGCCATGAATTTCTGCTGCTTCACACAACAATGGTTCTCAATGCTGAGTATTACGGGATATCTGACATAGGACAAAATGCAATTATTATGATGCTAACAAATTAAAATACTACGATTTGTGCGTATATGTATGTACTCTAGACCAAAATTAACAAACTTACTCAGAAGTTACGAATGCGTGGTCCTTAATGGCTTGCAAAACTTCAAGAAAGCAGATTTTAGTTGTTGCAGTACGTCCATGCCAAATCACTGGGGATCCATTTGGTCCATCCCAACAATCTAGCTCAATACAACGGCACCCCATTCTTAGGCAGCGGACGTAGGCTTCCACAGATGATTTTGAATTCAGCTGGTGACCCGTAAGGTAACTATCAATAATAAAATTATAGAATTTATGAAAGAATGAAACGGAAGGAACTCATAAGTCGTCCTCGAGTAATTACAAGAACAGTCTAAAGTGACTTTTTTAATATTTGTATTCTAATTCTAGCATATTTTTCTTACGTATTGTGAGATGATGA
This sequence comes from Dicyrtoma fusca, assembly GCA_034695205.1. NCBI lineage: Eukaryota > Metazoa > Arthropoda > Collembola > Symphypleona > Dicyrtomidae > Dicyrtoma > Dicyrtoma fusca. Next base: position 10,668 of record JAQFZC010000912.1, on the reverse strand, counting down.
AATCCAGTAGTGCGACAGTGGCCGTGTCATTGAGTCTGGATCAACTTTCGAGTACCTTGTATCCCATATTTGGTTTTCTTTGGAAAATAAATAGTCCACTGCCTACACTCAGACCCAAACATAGTTTATTAAAAAACTATTAACCCAATACTATAAGAGCAAGTTGCACAAATATTGATAGCATAATGTATTTATATCTTTTACGAATTAGAGCAATTACCTACCTCAATGGAACTGATTTTTGGGGTATTATCGCTGCTGCCTTCAAATGACTATAGTGCGTAAAAATAAAAACTTCGATTAAAAAGCAAGTCTAGAGGTTCTATCCAGATTACCCAAGTAAAGCAGTTATTTAATTGTTCTGACTTACTTTAACAGGACCAGCAGCGTAACTAACTTTCCTCTTTAAACTAGCATTTGCGGTATCGCTCTGTTGGTGTTCGTCTTCAATAGGACAAGTCTTGAAGTTTTTCGAAAAGTAGTATGAATCAAGAAGAAAGTTTTCCTTTTGTTCTTCAGTAATAAAGGTTTGAAAATTTCTCATGCTTAGAGTAGTTAAATTAGTCTCTAGCATCATGTACGGACCAAAACAGTCCGTAAAAATCTGGAGGAAAATATTAATCACATTCACATTGTTTTTAGGGAATAACAGCAATACATTACATATACGGATGTTCTAAACCCACACACGGATTAACCTTGAAGCAGTGTACATAAGTTTGTGCTTTGATGATACCATAATTCAGACCTAGATTTGTAAAAATTCAAATGCTCATTTGTGTTATAATGATTACTTGTTGATTGTGTAACCATCTTCGAATCAACTGGTAGAATTGATCATAGTTCATCCTATGTTTGTTTGCGGAGTACTCCTCAAACAATCTGGCTAAATCCACATTAGACACTTCATAGCCAACTTTCATGGTGAAAACTTTTAGTTGCTCAAACGTAATCCTAGGAAGATAGTTTTATTTTTTAACTGGATTATTATATACTAATTTATTTAAAAACTCTGTTACGCTCATCAGATGAAATAACAATAATAGTATAATAATTACCTACTACTGGTGTGCTTAAATATAAGTTCTTACGTTTCAGCAGTTTGCCGACTTTGACGATTTTCCTGCTTTAGCAAATCAAGGTAGTTATTCCGAATCCATACGTCCAGCTTTTCTTGATAGGGAATATTACTTGTTGAATTTTTTAGGTACTCTAATGCCTCCACCCATTTGGTGACTTCGTCTGATGGCGAAGCTAAATATTAATTAAGTAGAAGGGGAAAATGAAACACATGTTGCACCGTTATTACAGTACCTAATAACTGAAACAAGAATGAACAAAATATTCACCAATTATCCAGTTGCCACTAAATATTGATTGTTATTTAAATAAATTATTACTTAATTGAGTAGCAAGGGAAATATGCTGAAGTTGAAAATCCAGTCCATAGTAAATAATAAAACAGCGAGATTCATGAACTTTTTTACAGTGTTTCTGTAATTTGTGAAAATCAGGTGAATTTTTCCCACGGCGAATATCTTTAATGTCCCATAATTTGACTGAAAAAAAAAGATAATAATTTATTTATTATTCAGATTAATTGGATCACATTTTAATTTTTAAAAAACACAGCACATTAATATTGTTAAACAGTTGCATAAGTACTTACTTACCTATCAGATTGTTCTTAGATGAAGAAACGTTAGGAGGAAGAATAATTTCCAACTGATGAAGGACTTCATTATGGAAGATATTAACACTTGTAGCTTCTTGATTCTTCGTGCTGGAAGATTTAGGTGAAAACCAGAGTAGCTCAGACTTGGGTAACTTTTTATTGTTTCCGGCCATTTTGTTTTCTTATTCTTGTCTTGCAATTTTGACATTAAATCCACCTTAAAAATTAAATTTACACTTATTCATGTGACTAAATCATATACGCACAAATTAGGAATTAGAAGGATAGTAACTGACCTGACTAATGATTGTGCCTTGGGCTTAAGTTCTAAAATTTCTTTCACTTGCTTCCATACTACTCCTTGCGCGATTCCAAATTTAGTAGTGAGTATTAATAAATTAAATTACGTGTAATAAATATATAGATAATGAAATGATCTTAAAATAGACTTTCGTTTATCCATTTACGTACTACGATCGTGGTTGCGTTGGTGGTACAGGTGATTAAAAAAAAACCTACTTATAATTTTAAAATGTATTTCTCGTTACTGACTGACTGTGGGGATTGAAGACTGATTATGTAGTTCTACGTAGGCATTTAATATTTATGCACTTATTATTGATAACATTTTGTTGTTTTGGTAGGCACCCACGCAAAAAGTTTGACAAGTATGTCAATTTCATACAATCTTAATGGTGATGACACAATTATGCCATTTCAATCAGTATTTCCTATGACGTATTTGATGAACTAAATGAAGCAGCCACAAATAAAAATAAAAGAGTAGATATGGTGTATTGTATTTTAGTTTAACATTTACTTAAATACATAGAATCAAAAGCACTGGACATAATAATTATAATATAATATATTATAGTTACATACATAGATTTGGTCACTGTCCCTCCCCGGTAGCAGAATTAATTGTACATGCACAAAGAGACTAATAAATCCATTGCATTTTTCCTCAAAATAAGTCTATAATGCACGTCACGATTAAATAGACCGGAAATGACGAATGATGGCATGGCTCAAGCTTATTGCGGTTACCAGTCCTTTCTTCTAGTATGGAAGTTCTTCTAAATAATTATGTTTTATAGGGTAAGTGTGCGTAAATGTGGTAATCACCTAATTGTGATAATCAACAATATAATAATAATAACTATATACAGTACTACAATAATCCCAAGTTGTTGCGTTATTTCTAACAGACATGTAATGGTGATGTACGTATGTGAATACTAGCCGGACCTTTTTAAACCTGTGAAACCTACAACACTTTAAACTCAAGTTGTTCAAATTTCTCGTCCGACAAGTTTATTTTCATAATTTGCAAGGTCTTTTTTAGCATCATAGTAGTTAGGCAAAATTTTGGAAGCAGTTTAAAACTTACGTCAGTTAAATGGTCTTTGAGTTCCTAAAATATTATTGAAATTTTATTTTTATGTTTCAAGTTATGCAAGTTTTTATAATTGCTCACTCATCAATTTAACGTAGTGGACTTAAATGTGATAGATCGTGTTTTTGACCTTAATTTATGTGCGACTGCAAATTTTATTACTAATTTTATTTTAATATCATTTTCCCGTGGTTTCTTAACCTTTATAACAGCAATTTTTGGTTAAGATAGTTATTTAACATTACTTATTTTTTGCTAATGGTGTAGAATTGTTTGATGTATTCAGTGGTGTTATATAAGGAGTCACGAAAATGTTAATCCTCACAGGTTTCCCGGAGGTTTAATTCAAAACTAGTCGAAAATTTATCACATTTAGGCACACTTACCCTAGCTGTTGCAGTTATTGATTGTTTCATATAAGTTTTACTCTGAGGCATAAAAACCAAGTAGGTACTCATAAATGATCAAGAAAGCTTTTGTTCTTTATATTCTCACATTCTGTGTTGCAACTAAGAAGCTAACGAGAAAACATGGTAGAATTATAAAGCTAATTCCTGCAGCACAATTTTAAACGCAACATTTGGATTAGTATAGAAACAAAAAGCATATACGCATTTAATTCAAGTGCTAGATACTGCTACCACCTACCACTAATTATCTTCATCTACGAAAATAAACATTTCTTGGCAAAGCATAACAAGTACCAGTGTGCTACATTTTAACGTCCATCCATAATCGTTTTTTCAAAGCTAGCAGACTACCACTACAACTCAATATTTTAAAAACGTTTTGGACCCCTCAACTTGAAACAAGAAATCGTTTAAACGGCCGTAAAGAAGGTTGAAACGTTCGAGGAAAACTCTGTAACAATATGAAGTTGTTATCGCCACTCAAATCAACGATAATTCATATTAGATGTTATGTTCATTTTCGGAAGCTACAAAAAAGAGCTATCTTTCAGTCACTATCTACTGGTCCGGTACTACTGAATATTTGGATATTTTGTACATTATAATAATATTTTTAATTTAGAATCAAGGTTATAAACAATTAAATTTTGTGATCACAGCTGGAATAAACGTGAAGTTCGAAAGATTTTCTTCGTTTTCTTGGACAATATATATAATAGCTTGAATTTCTGGTGTACATGCTACAACTACAGGTTATAATGAACTGTATTGATAATGGTGACGTCTCAGGACCAGGAGCATCAGCAAGTTTCTCAGATCACTCTTCTGTAATTGTTAGCAGCTGTAGGTAAAGGACAGATTTACATTAAAAATATTAATCGTACAGATCGAGCATTCAGCTAAAATAGGTAACATGGTAGCACTTTATTTGCTAGCTGTACTAATTTACTAATTTTTTAATTATAGGCAACTTCGTGAAAACGGAATGGTTTATTTAACTGTTCCAGAAGACAGCGCTTCCGACAGCGGTAGCTCGACGGAATCTACAAATAATGGTGTTGTGAACCACAGCGAAATGGATAATAATCATGTGGATTTAGACGAAGAGATGCACTTGACGCATAATGAATTGAAAAAGTACCTTGATGACGGAAGTAAAAGTCTCGTTTTTAATTCTCCGATTATTAAGGAAATCCAAAGGGCTTCGTCCTTCGACGCGTTCTTCCCCAAGCTTACAACAAAGACACTCACCGATGACGGCAGGGTTCGAAAAGTTGTAAGTACTTACATTTAATTTCAAATATTTTTGATTTAGGATTTACACATGATAACATACGCAATTAACAATTAATAGTTACGTAAGGTATTTCGTATTTAATTTTCTCTTCATTAACTTCTAATTTGTCTAGGTTTTAAGGAAAGGTAATGGAGTAGCTCCCAAGAAAGGAGCCCAGATCTGGGTCCACTACGTCATCTTCAATGAGAAAGATTCCCCAGAACGTCGTCCCTTTGATTCAACAAGGGAGCGGCAGCGCCTGGAAACACTTAAATTAAATGGAGAGAAGTTACCATGTATGAACATCGCCCTTGAGTCAATGGAATACGAAGAGGTCGCACTGTTCATCAGCACATCGGACTATGCTTATGGCCAATTAGGCTGTCCTCCCAGAATTCAACCAGGTGAAAGCCACAAAAAAATAAACTTATCTATCAGTTATCAGAAATATAAATACTCCATTTTAAAAACTTACAGCAACTGTCAAGGTTTTTGGAGCTATCCATTTTTAACTTCAACTGGGATTGAATATAAATATACTTTGATATTATTTTTTAGACACTCGGATTCTGTTTATTGTTGAACTGACCGACCTGATTGAATCCACTGACACTCCATTATCACTGAAGACCACTAATGGACACACAAGCTTAGAATTTCGATCCCTCCTTGATGAAGCTCAGTGCCTGCATGAACAAGGAAATTGGCATTTTAATTCTTCGGCTGCTAAAGACGGCCAAGTTTTGTAAGTTTATGTATTGTGTATGTTCAAAAACAATAAGGAAGTCGAATTAAATTCGCTTTATAAAGCCTTAAATACCTAGCCTAGACACTAATTGATGTGTATACACATACATAGGAATAATACATTTCTGTTTAGTTGACCCAAAAATAGTGCACAGCTTACTAGTTAGTTTTTGATGGGTTTTGCCAATATATGTACATATTTAACATTACTCTTACGTGCTAATATTGCTGATAATGCTGATAGTATGAACTCTATTCGATGAATTTGTGGCTTGTGTACGTGTTATTTCGAATTGAGATGAACTTATGATTATGATCGATAATTTAGTTTAATTCTGGATGTCTACTTTTTTTTAGAAAATCTTTAAATCCATAGGTGGTATTGGTAGTACCTAACTTCTCTGTACCTTAGTTAGTAGAAACAGCTAATTCCTAATAATATCTTAATTCTTGTCATTCTGTTGTACTTAATATTACCTATATTATGACTTAAGTTAGTGTGACGGGATGAATTATTGTTTCTTTGGTTAGTTTAATTGCATGATTTCATTATATAATGTACGATATTTAATAAACAAAATACAATGAACAAAACAGCAGGATTAATTTTTGAGTTCCATTGTTTTATTTAAAAAAATCATTAATTATTTTAAATTTTTTTCACTCATTATACTATGAATGGTACACCCAAAATTTATTATTTTTGTTTTACTTTAATATTATTGTTTTCCTTTTTTTGAAAAAAATATTAATAATGCATTAATGTTTGAAAAAATAAATTTTCTTGAAATTCTATTAAAATAATATTTTTATTAGCTTCAATTTAAGCGATGCTGCAAAAAATGCTGCTGGTGCGGCAGCAGCGCAGCTGGCGCAGCATTATCGATTTATCGGTTATCATCGGTATCACGTGAGTTACGTGACGTGGCTATTTTTTTGTTTGGACTTTGGAGTTGTGGATATAATTTCGAAATTTTGGACAGAGTTTGAAGTTTTGCTTGGAGACTTGGAGCGAGTGTATAGTCTGACAGTCAGCCAGCGTTGTTAACTTTTCAAGCAAGCTGCATTGCAGATTGCAGCATAATGTAGCAAATGTAGCTATAGCTAATGTAGCATAAACCCAGACCCAGCAGGTACATACATCTACCTAATTGAACTCGATAATTAATTAATTGTGTTTCAATTTGCAGCAATGCAGTTGTAAAAACAAATGTGGAAATGGCGATTTTAATACCTATATAAAAATATGATGAGTTTCTTCATTTTGTAGTAATTTTGTACGGTTCTCATTTTGTAACCAGCATTTGTGATTTAGTGATTTTTCATGGTCAAACTTCTCTACGTGATATAAATACAGTGTGTATAACTACAGTAAGGCCAGCTTCTGCCAGCTGAAGTCGGTCGTCGGTGGGTCAAAAGTCAGGTCAGAGTCAGAATGAGTGTGCAAATATTTTTCGGTAAGGATAAATTAAAGGCCTGTGAGGAAGAAGACAAACTATGTGGCCTCTGCTTCCTCCCTCTCCATCAAACAGGAGAAGCATATGGCGAGAAAACTTGCAAGGATACTCGAAATATACTCATTGATTTGGGGAAACATCCCCCCCTTGATGAGCTAAACAGTGACAACCCGATTGAAATCGCCTTGAATTTCGGTAGTGTGCCCGTTGAGAGCAAGAACATAAGTGAAATCTCGATTCACGATTCTAAAAACGCTGTAAGACAGCAATAATTACAATAATAATATAATTATATACATAATTATTCAAATATTCACAGTCAACAATTAAAATTAGTTCCCTTATTGTGTAATTAACTACATTTACACTAATTACAGAGAGCTCCACTGCCCACTGAATTTTCTGTCGAACGTCGTGAAGAGCTTAGAGAGCAGTACGACAAAGTGTTCCATGTTTTACTTCCGGAACACTCGAATGTGATTCCGCTACTTTCAACGGCGACTCAAGGCATTTTAGGATGTGCACAAAAGAATAAAAAGGGCGTTTCAAATCGAGGGCTAGCCGATACTCAATTTAAATTTCGAATTTTATTCAAACCCACATTTCCTGGAATGTCCTATACTACGACTCTAATGATATGGCTTGGAAAATATCCCATAAAGCTTCGATGCCATGGATTCTGTGAGGGACCCTTAATTTGCTTCAGTCAGAACAGAATCAATTTTGGGGGGCACTACTATGGGATGGAGACGATGATTAAAGTTACCATGTTCAATCGGTCCATCGCTGAAGCAAGTTTTCAGTTTGATACGGACAATGCTAGAAGTGTCTTTAAAGTAAAAAAAAAAATTAAAAAAATAACACCAGAAATAAAAACAGTACAAACTTACAGAACCAAAACCCATTGGCTCTTGGGCGTTGCAATCGATTTAATTTGATAATACTTTTTTTCTTTAATTACAATAGATATGCCCCAGTTCCGGTATCATTCCGGCGTACGGTACAACGACTCTGAATATATTCTTTCGCCCACACAAACCCCAAACATTTTACAAGAGGGCCTACTGTTTAATTCACATGCAGGTACGTTGTACGTTACGTTCGTACGCTTTTAATTGATAAGAATAATTACTTATTCCATGTTATTGACACGTATGACATTATAGTGCAACAGTGTTGTACTAAAACAAAATATATTTAAATATATAATTAATAAGAGTAACGATTTGAATTTGTATTCTAAAACACATTTTGAACACATGTTCTCTTTCTTTAGTGTCCGCAATACTTGGATTTAATCGGTGTGTGCATTCCGCGTCCATTTTTTGCGGAGAAAACAATCGATTTTTGTGTTTCCGCCGCAAACACCCACTTTTTGCCGGTTCCAACACCATCGTAAGTACTAGTATCCCATTCCCATTTGGCCATTTATTCCCCATATGCGTAATATGTTAATCGTGCTTGAATTTTCGATGATGAATTTTCTAAGAGAAGTTCATTCACTTCAAAGGCAACGTATTACGGTTTTCTGTTTCAGCTAGTTCTTTTAAAAGTTTAAAGCCTTTAGACATGTAGCACATTTAGCATTAGTACTTTTTAAAATTGTAATCTTAATAATGTATTGTTAGTAATATCACACATTTGAACACGCGTACAAAATACAACCAAAGTTTTGCACTTGATTTTAGGTTTGACGAATACTTTACCCGTGACCTGTGGGGAGTGAATCTAAGTCAAGAGAATTTTAATTTTGGCCGAAAGACTTTAAGATTCATCGATGTGGACAATAAATTAGGCTCAATTCCATCCAGGGAGGCTGAAACAAGTACTTTGCACTTAACTTTGACGAGTGTTCTACCCTACGATGTCATCATTGAGTGGGTTCCCGATCCATTGGGAGTTTTTACCGTCTGCCCAATGTCCGCATTCCTAAATGCGAATCTGTGGGTAACCTTTGAACTCGGTTTCGACCCAGGACTCCCTGACACGTTCTACTCGGGTCAACTGGAGTGCTACGTGTATCCCACGACCTACATTTGGCCGACGAAAGCAGGGCCCCCATGGAAGTGTATCAAGAACTGTATGCCGCCATCGGCTGCCCCCTCAGCAGCAGTAATTCACTTCAACAAAACCATGGGTTCGTCACCTGCGCCGTCAACTACGACGATGGCAGACGCGGCCGAAATAATTGACCAAACGCCTGTCCCCTCGACCGCAGCAGAAAATGAAGATCAAGATAAATCCGCTGAAAACATAGATCAGGAAGGGATTTCAGCAGAAATTGCTGCGGTTATGAATGGAACTGAAAGTAATGCAACCACCATTTCAGAGCAGGATCCAGTGCCAACCGAACTGCCCGCATCCGGAATTGAATTTCCAACGGGTCAGTTACCTCAACGAACAAGAGCAAACTCTAAATCTACGTCTCGATCTCGCGTAAAAGGGAAAAAAAGAAAGGCCAGGAACCCAGCAAGCAACGTCAAATTAGCTCTTTCAACTGCACCGGTATACTATCCCATCCATGGTCGAATCCCATTTGAAATCACAATACAAAATAGCGCCTCTTGCACCAAACATCGCATTATCGCTTTAAAACACTTGATAAATACGGATCCGGACAATCCAGAAATCCTTAGGGACTATGTGACCGAATGTAACCCGCCGACAGTGACATCGGCAGCTGCTGAAGATTCAATGGAAGCGAATGTTTTTCCAACTCCATCTACATTCCCTACACTGGAAGATATTATTGTTACGGATTCAGTTAAGAGTGATGCTGAAGTTGTCGCTTCGGACCCAGTCCCAGCTCCAGTTTCTAAAACCCCATCCCCACCGTTAGACGAAGTTGTAGTAGCTCCAGATCAAGAGTCAAGTGTGCCAGAAAGTGCGAGTGAGCCTGAGCAGCCGAAGAAGAAGAAAAAAAAGTCTAAAGCGTCGGTGGATGACGCTTCGGATTTTTCTACTCAAAAGAAAAAGAAAAAAAAGTCAAAAAGTGATTCCATCGACGCTCCAGCTCCCCTCCCTCTTCCGACTTCTACGCCCCCTACGATTCCCAACCCCGGTGCGGCTGACGGAGAAGATTCAGTTTCTAAAGAAACCAAAGAACCATTGCCATATCTACAAATCCTGCCGGTAAGTCTGACACCAACACCGTCAGCCGAGACCTCAGTAAGTAGAAGCAGAAGCAAGAGGAGACAAGTTGGGGGTGCGAATGCAAGTATTCTGTCCAATGCCACGACTACCATTAATGTCTCCAAGACTAAGGACGACTTCGGTGGGGGCGACTCTGAGAACTGGAGTACGGTGGACGTAGATCCGGCTTTACTTGAAAAGCGGGAGGGATCCTTCCGTGTTCCGGATTCGCGAGGTGGAGGAGATTCTGGGAATTTGGGACCGACGGAATTAGCTGTGCCCTTATGCTTGACTGTTCGGCTCACAGGTTCTGAGTTTTAACCGTTTATTCTAAGCATTTTATTATTTGTAACCGTAACCACCAGTAGAAAGTATTTGAAAGTGTATGCCATCAATTAAGTAGTAATTAGTGGAAATATACCCTCTTTTCGAAACGGCAAAATATTATGCTTTACATCGTTTAGAAAACGTTGATTTCTAGTTTTGACCTTTTTAAAAATGTTGATTTCTAGTTTTGACCTTTTTGAAAATGTTGATTTCTAGTTTTGACCTTTTTTAAAATGTTGATTTCT